>NW_021024546.1:1180335-1216332 GCF_004153795.1 Camellia sinensis
CGACGAGCCCGAAACCTTCGAAGAACAGTAGTCGGCTGCTCAAAATTGCCATTTTGGCAAAATGGAGTATGTGTGTATATATATGTGTGTACTTCTAACTAGAAGATATTTACATTAGTCCTAGACCTAACTAGATCATAATTAAATACATCATTAAGGTTCTAATCCTCCTCATTTCATTACATTTAATGTGAAGCCCCAGAAAAATGTATTTTCTTTAAAAATAAAAAAATAAAAAAAACCCTTACATTTGAATTATTTCCTTAAAGCCCCTCAGTTTCTTAAACTATTTCGAATCTTGCCAGATAGCATTTTTAATTTTTATCGGAACATGAATTTCACTAGCCGGATTAGGCCGGCAGTGGTCTGGTGGTCATCGGCACATAATGAATCCATCAGCTTCCAGTTTATTACCGGTCGGTACTCTATGAAGTCGGTCGGCAGAGAATGCCTGCAGAAGCAACATGCAAACGTTATCTCTCGCCAATATAAACAGGATGTATCCTTTTTGAGTTAAGCATGTACGTAAAATTAATAAAAAAATAACCCCATCATCCTAGGGAGAAGAGATGAGCCAATTTTCAATATATATCATCATAATATTCTAGGAAATCCAAACCTAGTGACCTAGACCTAGGTTGCAAATCTCAAAACTAGTTACCTTTCAACTAAAGATCAACTAATTGATGCCAAAACTTATGATTTAGCACCTTAGTTACACCTATCCCATTTGACACCAACCAAAATCCTAGCTTTCCCATCCATTTTCAACTAAAGGGCTTTTATGTCCTTTTACACCAAAAATGCCTATATATATACACCACACCCCCTAGCTTACAAACTCACACAACACACTCACTCACACACACATTTTGGTTAGAGAGAGAGAGAGAGGAGAGCAAGGAAGAGGAGTCTAGAGGAGGAGAGGGAAGAAGAAGAGATTTTCTTGTGCAAAGCTAGAAGGTAAGCCACCAACACAACCTTCTCTTTATTTTCTTTTCTAATGCATGTCCTTTTAAAGATTTTAAGTGATGTTTCAGATCTGTTATTATCATGTTCTTATGTTAAAAATACCAAGATTTGAGTATTGTTTCCATCTCTCTTGTATTTTCCTCATTTTGGTACAAACCATCTTTTTTTTGTACAAATCTCTCAACTTTTCAAGGGTACTCTTTCAAACAAATTTCTAAGTTAAACATGTGATAGTTAGCATATTTTCTTCACAAAAGAAATGAAAACTTTCCCATGGTGGAACCCCCTTTTTTATAAATTTCCTTGTTTTGGGCATTCCACCTTAAAACCTGTTTTTTTAGTCAACTTTCAAAAATTCCAGAAAACTGTAAAAAAAATATTCTGAACCTCTATTTTATGTCAAAACCTTCCTTAAGGAGTTAGCTTTCAACTAAAATTGGTTTCATCGAAAAACATTGAGTGGTTTGCAAGAAAATCAAGTTTTCGTAACAGTCAACAGATCTGGGCAGATTCTGGAATAGTGCTAGACTATTTTCTAAATAACTTAAAATCGGGAAAAGCAATCCCATTTCCAAAAGATGTTCTAGGAACTAGATCAAATTCTCTACGAACCATAAGGAAAACCGAGTCCGGTGGATGAACCTAAGTAGTCCTTCCATATTAACCTTCATGTGATGTAAATCTAGAAATTTGTTATGTTTGGATGTTTTATACCCTTGTATTCATGAAAATGTCTAATGGCCTATTATCATATCTTGGCATAATGTTGTATGGGTATGTTATGTTAATTATCTTCTTATCTTGAGGAGGCATGCTTATGTGAATTTTATTTTATCGTTTAGTTGAACTAACCCTGACTTAAAACACTTAATTCAACGGGAAACCTAATTGGGAGGGTATTGGGTTTTCGAGCACTTGAGAAATGAAAAGATGAGAATATGTGTCATATGGATTGTTGGGATGCGTTCCCTACTTGAAGTTAAAGTCTTGCGCAAGTGGTTTTCGGAACCCTTGAACGGAGCGGTTATATTCGGACCCTAGGTGGTTTGGTGTGAGGAGGGATTCGGGGTAAGGCCCTATTTCACCGTCTCTTTTGAGGCCCTGCGGTTGGCGCTACGCGGTATACAACCGTTGGTAGGCATCCGAGGTTAGTTCTGCAACAAAGTAGCAAAAGAGGGGGCATACCGAATAATCCGCGTCCGATTCTTGTGGTTGGGAGGACGAAATCTCTTTGGGGGATTTCTAGTTGCTAACACCTAACCTAACCCTTATTTATTTATTGAAGTATCATGCTTTACTATTTGACGTTATAATTGTGATTGTGTATTGGACTGGGAAAAAGGGGTGGGGTGTGTGTGTGTGTTTACTGGGCAATCAAAGCTCACGGCGTATCATGCCAGGTGACGACGAGGAACTCATAGCTGGAGATGTCGAACCTGAAACATTTGAAGACTTTTGGTTATCCTAGAAAAAAAAAAGTTAGGAGTTCCTTTTGGATATTTTATAAGACTCATGCAAAGATTTAAACTTTCTTTTGGGATGTAATGTAATGGAACGAACTTTTGTAATAAAGGATATTCATGGCTATTATGTTCTATATATTTATATGTATGAACCTTATCGTTGCTTATGAGACCTTGTGTCAATACCTTTAAGATCTGTCAAAAGGGTAGTGCACTGCCTAAGAAAGCTGGACTTAGAAGGGAGGCTATTTTGACTCCTCCGGCGCTCTGGGATCTTACTTGGCTATTGACCATAGGACTCATTAGTGACTCTCCCTTGTCTGCAACCAATAGCGTAGAATCAGGGCGTCACAAAATCTGTATAGCACATGTCAGTGTTTAAAGTAAAGGTCACTTTGGAGGCTCAAGGAGAGCATGAATTGGATTGCCCAAGATTGGGAGACCAGTCAAGTGAGCTACATCTAAGATGGTAGGGGAAATCATACCAAAATTGAGGAGTAGGGAGTTACAAGATTGCGACCAAAAGCACGCAGCAGTAGCAATCAGTCCTTTGTCCATGTCATAATTTTTCGTCGACAGTCTACTTGCTTCACTAATGCCCTGGTGCTTCCATACATCAGCGTCGTGACCTTCAATTCTCCTGGCCCAGTTTCGCCAAACAAAGTCTGGTGACCTCCACGATCTGAGTGGGTTTTTGCTGACATTCCAGTTAGTCCACTTAAGTCTAGGTTGGTTGATAAGAAGGTTCTCACCATTACCAAGGGGATAGTATGGAGCTAGCTCGTCTGGGAAGTAAGCCGCGAAGGTAGGGCCTAGAGTAGCCTTAGCGACAGAGCTTGTGCTGGGCAATAGGGTTGCACCAAATTTTAGAGAAGCGATATGTGCTCTGATAGGGTCTAGGAAGCGGAGTAGGTCTTCATTGTTCTCCTCAGATGGAGATGGTTGAGATTTTTTCGGAGCCATGGCTTAGGGTTTTGTGGTGCTCTGGTTTTGAATGACAATGCTTGAGAAGAAGGAGTACAGTCTGGGGAGTTCGAATCAGAGGGAAATGAAGTGGTTTGAAGTTGAAAAGGTGGGTCTTTTATAGCTTATGATGGGGCCAGTATATTTAAATGCTCTTATATTGGGCTGTAGTTTATGTTTGTTTTGGGCCCTTATTAAGAAATTTGCTATTGAGCCCAAACAATGGTCCCCTTGTTGAAGTAGAATATCATATGACTTGGACCCCCACAAGGGGGGCACCCCCATGACCCCCTCTCTCTTTGATTGGCCAATTTTTTTAATTTCTTTTTCTTTATTTTTTCCTTCACCTCCAATCACCAGCCCCCACGTGCGTGTGGGGGGAGGGGGAGAGAGGGGGGTGGGGTGGTGGTACAGGTGGTGATTGGAGGGGGTCTCAATCACTTCCGCAAGGTTAATTCATATGATATTTAACTTGAACAAAGGAGCCATTGTTTGCACCAAGTTTTGCCAATCTCTGTCGATAGATGGTCCACTTAATCGAGGACACGTGACCAAGTCTGAAGGAATGTCCACCACTTGAAAGTGGGCTCTCTGCATGTGGGTCACCTAGAAGTGATGGGGGAAGTTTTTAGCACTAGTCATGCAGTTAGTGGGCACACTTTCAGGAGGACGCATGAGACAAAGCAGGAGCCTTGCTTTGTCGACAGAAGTTTCAAACAGTTGGTGACCATGAAATAAACACAAGAAAAGGGAGATCGACAGATAAAAGTGGAGGTTTAGCATACTTGGAAAGCCTAGAAGGGAGATCGTTGGTTTCGATATCCGTATACTGTTTTTGTTGCCCATCATTGCATGATCCCATACGTCTACACCATAACTGCCACTGTAACTGCCCCTTGACTTCGAATCTTCAAGTCCCCTCTGCCAAATATTGACTCTTCCCTATTGAACTTCCTTTTCACCATTGTAGGGCATGTCCCTCATCATTATGAGTTAGTGGGCACACTTTCCGGAGGAAGCATGAGACAAAGCAGGATCCTTGCTCTATCGACAGAAGTTTCAAATAGTTGGTGGCCATGAAATAAACACAAAAAAGAGAGATCGACAGATAGAAGTGGAGGTTTAGTATACTTGGAAAGCCTGGAAGGGAGATCGTTGGTTTCTATATCCGTATACTATTTTTGTGGCCCATCATTGCATGATCCCACACATCTACACCATAACTGCCCCCTAACTTTGAATCTTCAAGTCTACTCTGCCAAATATTGACTCTTCCCTGTCGACCTTCCTTTTCACCATTGTGGGGCATGTCCCTCATCATTATGAGACAAAAATTGACAGAATATTGTCCACTAAACATAACCACAATCCTTGCAAACTGGGCCACTGAACCACAACACTTGGCCACTCACTGTTACTGCCCCTGACTTTGAATCATCAAACTCTGCCAAATATTGAATTTTCTCTGTAATTTAATCAAAATATATTCAATGTCGGTAAACTTGAAAATATGTTTGAAATAACCTTTTTCTGTATTGTAATGACTTAAACACAATTGTTGTCCTACATTTTACGTAACCAAAATACACAACTTATTTATATCAAAAACAAAATATACATCTCAGGTTTATAATCAAAAAAATGGAAACTACTTTTTTTTTTAAAAAAATTCACTCATATTTTCAGCTAAATTATGATTGGTTATTTTTTAAAAATTCCTCTTTGCACCTATTTTGCCCACATCCTGCCAACAGCTGCTCCATTCAATCGAGGACACATGGCAAGTCCACCTGAAGACAAGGGTTATTAACTAACATTGAATCTTGCATGCCACCTAACTTACACGCTGGAGCAGTTACTGACAGTGCTCATGGATTTAGTGGCCAGCCTCCAAGAGGAAACATGAATGAATTAGGAGCCTGTATCTGTCGAGGAAAGGCTAAAAGGACTTGGGCACAGGTGGCAACTTCAATTACATGCACTTTGACAGGTACAAGTGAAGGTTTTATGTGGTTTCAAGACACAGAAATGACCGTGCAGTTACAGAAGTTGCACAGAAGCAGTTGCAGAGTTGGCAGATCATGGGGTCATGGGAAATAATAGCTATAAATGACAGAATGTTTGCAGAGAGAGAGAGGACATGAACAACAACACAACAACTTACTTTCCACATTGTAACTTCTGAGTAGTTTTTTCCCTTCTACTTTCTACTTTGTTACAAACAACACAACAACTTACTTTCTACTTTGTACTTTGTACTTTGTTACCATCAATTCATCGAAAGAAGTCTTCATCCTTTTCAGGCGTTCGAATCAATACCACAATTGCTTGATTTTCTTCTTTAACTTGTCAACTTTAAATTACTGCTTCGTTACTGTCGATATAGGCCCACCATAATTTTACTAACAATAAACCCATCACTTTCATAGTTAACATGAAATAATTTCACAACTCCTGTTCGTAACTCATAATTCATATAGCAATTGGCATGGAGATAAAGTAACGAGTTCGTTGGGTTACTTTCTCCAAGTAACACCCAAAATTAACTGCCACTTAGATTATATACAAAATGCATGTGCTGGTATGTAATTTTGCAAACCCACATGGACAAAATTCATATTTTACTCGAAATATAATACTAATTTACCGAAACAAGTCATAACAAAACAATACGAAGCCAAACACATCGTTAGTTGATAAACCACACCGCAAAAAACCCTTCAGTTAGATCCAAACAAATATGGAACAGAAACAAGCAACCCACAACAGGAATCTTGGAATGTAGACATAAGCCAATTTCCTATCCAAAACAATACACAGACAACCCATATATCTCACCTTCAATTAGTTTTCAAAATGGCAAGTCACTGCAAACACAAATGACAACATCACTCTAAACAATATAGGAAATTTACAATTTGTGGCCTTGTACATAAGTAACGTTGTGTCATTTCCTGGCATTATACGTAACCAAATATTTACACGTTACGTACAGTAATTCGTGCAAAATGAAAACTACATACATTATTTACATGTGTTTTCAATAGCTAGTACGGTCTACCTAATAAATTAAGGAAATAAGTAAATCATACAAATTATACAATTACCTGATTCACCTCATCAATTGTGGTCGAATCATTTTTGCACACTGCTGCTTCAACACTACCGTATTGGCCCACAAGCTGCTTGGAATCAAGAGAAGTATCAAAAAATAGTCACCGTTGCTTAATGTGCGGTGTACTTGGATCCACCAACCCAGTTTTGCAGCGAACGGGCAATGACTCCGCATTATACTCACGGTTAGTTATGTGTGTTGTATCTACATTTGAGTTACTACCCATTGTTCGGCTAAACCGAACCTTAGGACACGTTCGCTTTGTGTGCCCAATGAATTTGCAATTCCCATATTTTCTTGGTCTTCGACAGTTGGACGAGGCCCGTCCCAGGTTCCCTTTTGTTTTCACAACATCAGGATCTTCTACTCCAAATTGTTGAGGGAATGAATGTTTCCCTTTGTCTCCATTCCCATCGTTCAGATTCCTCTCATATAACTCCTTCATCCGGATCGTCAACGGAAGACATGCATCCTTAGCCTCTTTGAAACCTTCCGTTGATTGCGAGGCATAGAAACACATTTCATTGTACGAAGAACCCAATATCCCATACCGGGCCGTCTGTGTTGTAGTGCCATCAATTGAGGGTTGAGGCCATTGTTGGCCATCCTTGCTTGCAGCCCTTGTCCATCTATGCAGTACACAAGTTGAGGGCGTTAAATTTTCGGTTTTCATAACACATATCATGTGACAGCAAGGTAGCCCAACGACTCAAACTTCATGCAAGAACATCTCATTGCAGCATCCACTGGACTGTGTGTTACTATCCATGATCTATCCTTCACTTTGTACTTATGAATATAGTAGCATTTCTGACCATCCGGCAAAAGGAACACGTCCTTGACATTCAACTTCCCCTCTTCTAAGATTTCATCACGGAACTTTCTAAATATATTTTGGGTGAATAGCTCAGCTCCATGTCTCTCTATATCTCGCAATGGAGTAATCAATACCGGAAAAGTGTTATTTGTTTCAGCATCATCTCCAGCCTCGTTATACCTTATCCTTGCAAGAGCCCGATCGTAGTGCCTAACAAATTCATATAGCTTCAATTTGTGTTGGAGGAAGGGATTGAAATAAGCATTCATACACTCCGAGCGCTGAGTGCTCTTCATCACAGCAAAGAAATGTCCACGCATATATGCCTCTGCCCACATATGACGCTTCTCATATGTCTTTAACACCCAACTGTTGGTTTGAAGTCCAAATTTTTCGACCATTGTTGTCCATCCATGCTCAAACTTTGTCTCATCCGTTTCTATGTCCATGCACTGCTTGAAAGCATGTGTAAAGCCACTTATGTGAACATTTGAAACAACATTTTTCCCAAGATGCCAATTACATAATCGATGTATTGCGTCTGGAAATACTCTTCTGATTGCCTCTCGTATCGCCTTATCCTTATCTGTCAGTATGGACACAGGTGCTTTATTGCCCATCGCCTCCATAAATGTTTCTGTGGAGAAGTGGTTTGGAAATACTCTTCAGATCCTGGAGAACGCTCGTGATCCTCTTCTGCTTACCAGAAAATGAATAAACACTCCGGTCGAGGGTGCCGAAATTAGCACTCAGACGGACAAGTTAGAATCCACACTTAAGAATGCTTGTATTCTAAGTTAAGCACAACAATTCTCACATACCTCTTTCTGGTTGATGTTCTTCTATTTATATCTTTTCTTCCATGGGCCTCGGGCCATGTCCAACTCATATTCGGCACATTTCATAATAGACTGACCTTCACTCGGCCCCTTGCCTAATCGGTTATTTGGCCGAATAGGGTTGGATCTGAACTTGCGAGCCAATTGCCGAGTGCTTCGAATCTCGACTCTCAGAGATTCGACTATTCGGAATCTCTACGACTCCCTCTTCTCGGCCCCCACAATTGCCCCCCAAGCACTCCACTAACGACAGTTGGTTGGAATTTTTGGCTTCGAACTCGAAGAGTTAGAGCCGAAATTTGGCGGTTGACCGTATTCCAACGCAAATGTCTGTACACACCCTTCCCGGTTATCATTTCAACTTCCCGCCTCTTCGTACATTTCTATTTATTTCGATTTAAAATTTCGACGTCTTTTCAAATGCTTACATGCTTTTAGACGCCCATCGCTGGATTGCCTTCCGAACTACCTCTGCAACTTCCTACTCTTCTCTATCTCTTTCGCCTTCTCTGCTTTGTTTTTTGGCTTAGCATAATCCCATTGACTGGGGGAATGGCGAAACATTTAAAAGATCTCCTCTCACCAGATCAAATTTCTGGCTTCTGACGCCATTCTTTAATTCCTGATGATGTCCGTCTGTCATTTGTGGCAGACGGCACCCTCAATATGGAGAGGGTTGATGAAACCACGATCGTCTTCCCTCTTCTATCAATCGCAGAGGGTGGGGTCCGCTTTCCCTTTCACCCACTCCTTAGGGCTGTGCTTTGCCATTGGGGGTTAATCCCTTCCCAACCCAACGTCAACTTCTATGGGATTGTGATGGGAATTATTGCACTAAACCGCCGCCTTAGGCTTAACCTTGGCATTCCCGCTATTCGGCATTGCTACGCCTTGGCCAAGTCTTCTGGTCGACACGAGCATTATTTCCTTAGGGCCAAAGACACCGACCATCAACTAGTGACTACACTTTCTAGCTCTGGGAAGCGAATCGGTGATGTTATGGTTGTCGTCCAAGGAAACTGAGAATTCGGCGAAGACGAGGATCGCCTTGATCGTATTCCTAGACGGAGGGGCGAACCAGGTGGCCAAGCATCTTCTTTTGTTTAATTACTTGTTATATTTATAAAACTTTATTTTTGGGACCTCATGGTTTTGCTTTTGCAGGAAACGATTTGAGGAAAGTCTTGATCTCGACCGATGACGCCGTCCTTTCGAAAATCAAGACTGCGCTCAAGTATTTCGGCCGACCGAGTCTTTAGAAGCAGGGGAGGGCGGCCCATGTTCTGCTCCGCTACGAGTTGACTTATACAACCTTTTCGGCAGCGAAAAACATCCCAATTCCGAAGGGTGAGGAGTCTCTTATCGCCCTTATCTTGACTGATTCAGAAATTTGAGGCAAGTCGGTTGTGAGGGATCAGATTCGGAGCGACCGGAAGTAGTTGAGGCCGCTGAGTTAGACCAATCCAGAACTGAGGTTGACGAGGCTTTGAAGTTAGCATTTGAAGAAGCCGGCCTTAATTCGGCTGATCCTCCATCCACTTCGGGTTGAGAGGACCGTCTGCTCGACGATATTTTTCACGGTCTGGAGGACCTTCCTGGCGCATTCCCAGAAGATATGGCTGGGTTGAGCCTCACTAAACTTGCCAAGAAGGCAAACGCGGAAATGAAGGCTGCGCAGCAAAGGGCGGAGGAGATTCGGGCTACCGAGTCTCAGTCCGAGACCTCCTTGCCTGTTATTGAGGGGACAACAAAGAACGGAAGTATCGAGGCAGAACCTTTTGTGCAGGCAAGTGTAGAAGCTGAGCAAAGGGTGGAGACATGCCCTACCGATGTCGAGGCTGGCTTAGAAGAAGACCGTGCTGACAAACGACCTTGTGTGGAGGAGTCGGATGTGATTGTACCTTTTGTTATTCAGCCCAAGATAAAACATATACCGATCTCCTCCGATGCTTCGGTAATCAAAGATCCAGCGGTTGCACTCAGCTTGGCGACATCCGTTTCACTGCCTGCTGACAAGGTGGCTTTTCGGGCAGAGCCTGATTTGGTTGCAATTGGGTTGGCCGCGCAGTCGGCTCTTTTGGTATATATCTGGACTTTGTCTTTTCTCTTTACTCAAATATTATTTTGTTCTTAACTTCCTGTTTTGCAGACCGTCGGGAGGATAGCCGACATGGGTTGTCGCTATCACGATGCCGTCGAGTTAATTGGCCGTTTAAAAGCCAAGGTTGAGGGCCAAAGGAGTAGGGTGCAGAATGAGGGCGCCCGTGCCGAGACCGAGATGGAGAGAGCCCGTAATGCTGAAGAATTGAGATCAGTCGCCGAGAAGAGGGCGAATGCGAGCGACGACGTGCTTAAATTGGCCCAGAAGGCGATCTCTAAATTGGAGGCTGGGTTGGAAGAGATGAAGGCGGCGAAGGAAACAGCCGACCTGAAGGCTGCCAGAGCATTCGATGTTGGGAAGAAGTCTGCTCTTGATGAATATGTAGACGAAGTCCCCAAATTTGAAAATCGGGGATTTAAACACGGCTGGCTTAAAGCCCTTGGAGCTGCTGATGTGACATTGGCTATGTCAATTCCATACGAGCAAGTGGATGTTGAGCCGCTGGAGTCTAACTCCGAGGACTAATTTGGGCAGCTCTGTTTTTGTTTTAGGATTTGGATGTAATTTTCAGCTTTTTATAGCTTTTTGTTTAGTAATTTTCATATGTAAAATGGTTACAATTTGTGTCCAATTTACTTAATGAAAATTCATTTTGTACTTTGCTGTTACTAATGAACGGAATTGTTTGGTTACTGTTTTGGATAAAACGTTTTGTATACTTGCCGACTACATGATTAGGCCGTTTAGACGGCCAAAAATCAGTACATGGAGTGGCTGTGGCACATATCAATCGGCATAGGGCCAAGATGCTCGGCCGATTAGATTAATAAATCTGCCCTTGCCCCAGCCAGTGCATGGACTTCAAGGCATTCTTCCATAATTGCCGTTTAGATAATTAAGCCGTTTAAACAAGCCAAATATCGGTGCATGAAGTGGCTGTGGTATATATCAATCGGCATGGGGCCAATATGTTCGGCCGGTTAGATTAATAAATCTGCCCTTGCCCCAGCCAGTGCATGGACTTCAAGGCATTCTCTCATAATTACCGTTTAGATAATTAGGCAGTTTTAACAAGCCAAAAATCAGTGCATGAAGTGGCTGTGGCACATATCAATCGGTATGGGGCCAATATGTTCGGCTGGTAAGATTAATAAATCTGCCCTTGCCCCAGCCAGTGCATGGACTTCAAGGCATTCTCTCATAATTACCGTTTAGATAATTAGGTCATTTTAACAAGCCAAAAATCGGTGCATGAAGTGGCTGTGGCACATATCAATCGGCATGGAACCAAGATGTTCAGCCGGTTAGATTAATAAATCTGCCCTTGCCCCAGCCAGTGCATGGACTTCAAGGCATTCTCTCATAATTGCCGTTTAGATAATTAGGCCGTTTTAACAAGCCGAAAATCGGTGCATGAAGTGGCTGTGGCACATATCAATCGGCATGGGGCCAATATGTTTGGCCAGTTAGATTAATAAATCTTCGTTGTTTGGAGAAATTGCCTCGGGGTCGCTGCATACCTACGAACAAATGGGGTGGGTTCGCGCTAGTGGGTCCACTTATTCTTATTCAGACTCGATTTGAACTAGCTTAAGGCGAGGGCGAATGTCAAACAGACTGTTCTTCAACAGCAGAGGAGAGGGACGAACGTTGGCTGAGCTAGATACTGCGATGAATTGCAGCAGTGAACCTGCACGTACGGGAGAAAGGACGCCCAAGGAAGGTGAAAAGCGTCAACTTTCAAGCCGCCGACGCAGATCACCCCGAAGAGAGAAGTATCAACGGGGAAGCTCCCCCCGACCACGACCAAGGAATGAGCCAGATATGACGCCACAACCATTGAGTTTTGCGATGTTCATGGGGAATAAACCAATGACTGAGGCAGATTCTATCGTCAATGATCCGGGTGTAGCGGTCGAGTTTGCTCGACAGATCTTTCCACCGGAAGTCCAACAATCGATGGTTGGATGACGAGATTTTGAAGTGTTTCAAGAAGGTATTCATGGGGCGGTGAAGGGGCTGTACACCACCTACGAAGTCGGCATGCGTCTGCGCGCCGCGCAGCGGGAAATGGAGAAAATGGGCGAACGGGTCCGCAGTGCGTTGGCTCGTGCAGAAAAGGCCGAGGGCGAGCTTAGGGAGCTTAGGAAGGTTAAAGTCTCTGATCCGTATGCGGCGGGTTAGTCTAACCCGATTGTGGACGAGAGGATGACCCAGCAGCTATTTAGTCATGCCATCATCAACCGAGATACAACAAGCATGTTTGCCGTAGCAAATGTGATGGCCAAGTGTTACGAGCAAGGTTTCCATGATGGCCGGAAGGTTGGGATCGACAAAACGAAAGAGACACTTGCTGAGGAGGTCTGCCGATGCGAGAATCGCGGTTTTAAGCATGGTTGGATCATGGCACTTTAGGCCGCGGAGGCTCTCCGAGCGAAGGGTGTCGATTTCAACTCATGTGGCCTGGATCATCGTGATCATTTGCCCTTTTCTGCCTTTGAGTTGAAAAGAGCGATGATGAGGGAGACACCGAATAAAAATACTCGTTATAAATGTTCAAACATGGATTGCGTCTAAGATTATGTAATTATTGGTTGGTCGAAAAAAGAGTTTCATTTTCAATGTTTTGTTATAAGTTTTGTTCGGCACAGGTGTGATTGCATGTGTTTTATTATATGAATGTTTGAGCAAACGTATTTCAGACGATTGTATGGACATTGTTCGGCTTGATTTAATCGACATTGTGTTACTCACGACCCGAAGGGTTCATTGGCCCAAAGACTTCAATCGTGATATCTAAGAAGGGCGCTCCGAATGCGAAGTCTTGATCGGCCCAAAGACGTCATTCGCCGATAGGGCTTCGAATCTGGAGGCTTGATCGGTGTAGACGCGCCCGAACGTCCTGGGAGAAATCCCGTTTTGTTCATTGGGCTCACTACAGTTCGGACTCGATGTCACGGTTCTGAATCTAATCTTTCCAAGTGCAATGCGAGATCGATAAATCACCAAAGAATCCAAATCTGGCAAATCGTTTTGAAAAACTGATTTTTAGAAAGAAGTGCCAAACATGGACTGCTTTGCCAGATACAGAGTCGCCACCTAAATATTTTATTTTGGGAGAATTTAGGAAACCCTGACTCGTGCCTAAGGCCACGTGTCCGTCATCACCAAAGTTGCCTTGGCTCGGGAACTTGGGTACGATTGGGGAAGGTCACTTTGTGAGCACCCCCACTCGCCCGATCAAGGATCGGCCTCTACAAACCATGATATCTAGTTTTGAAAACATTATGTGTTCTTATTCCGGTTGTTAGCCTAGCATTACTATGTGATGCGCACAGCATACAAGTATAGACTGGATTGCCTAAGTTGGAACAAAGCATCGCATATCCGTTTGTTTTCAAAATGGATTGAAGTTTGCTACTCGTAAGTAGGCTAAAACACGAGTTCCGACCAATTATTCCAATTCAAGCAACCCAACCTTCACCTACAGGCATTCAGGCAGTTATATCACATAAGCACATAGCCTCATGGTAAGCATGCTATCATGGCAACACACATACTCATGTAAGATGCTAAAGCATAAAAACTTACCTAGTACTCCGAGCCAAAACAAGAAACTAGTTAGGAATCATGCATGATCCTAGTTCATGTTAGGATGGCTAATGCAACACATGCAAAATATAACTAAAATAGGCTCGGTTATTCTAAGAATGGTATGTGAAATGCGGCAACTCAATACACGTATTCAAGTTAGAATTGAAATACAATGTAGTTAGCATGATGCGCTGAACCCGGTGCATGCAAAATAGATGAATGATGCAAACATGCGAGCATAAGTATGCTAATTGAAACATGCCCTAAACTAACCATCAAAAGCTAGTAAATAAAAGGAAGAAAGACGTGGGGTTGGAAGACATTCACACATGCACGCACACTTATTACAACGTCACCCTCTCGACGGAGGGTCCGAAAGAATAATACCAACCCAATAGATAATTAACTACTCTAGCTAATTAATTATTACAGTCCCTTAATTAATTAACGAATTAATTACAAAATAAACTAAGTATGAAATTCAAAAGGCCGCCGCAGCTCTGCTCGGAATGATTGGATGATGCATGCTCGATTTGCCTTGCTCGGAAACCCGTTGCCATGCCTCTTTGCCTCTATTTGCACTGTTTTGCACCTCTGATAATTGTGAAAATCCTAAGGTTGCTTCTGAACCACTCCCTGAACACTTTGGGATGCCACCGGCCGAGAGAAAACACCACCGGCCATGGAAATATGGTCATCGACCAAAAATGGGACCACCGGCTGGGTATTGATAGTCGGCCGACACTGAAAGTTGCCGACCGGCCATTTCTTTCTGCAGAATACTGGTTTTGCTGCAACAGAGGACAGACAGTGCATGGCATGGAATTTGCAAGCCAAATGTATGCATGACCACCCTCCCTATCATGCTATTAACTCAAGGGAGTATGGCTCTCGACCCTCGGGCCACCAATCACGCATATCAACGCATGATGGCCAAAGGAGCCAAGTGTGCATATCAACGTAAAATGGATGCACAAAACAAATGGATGCCACACACTCCATCATGTTGGATCAAGAGTGACGGTGACCGAAGGTTGAGGCACGTTTCGTCACTTTAAGTACGAACGTCCCACATTCCTCACGTTTGGTTTGACACTCCAAACCAAACACCATGTAATGCATGTATGCTAAATATAATGCAAGGCATGTAACTAATGCAATGCAATATGAGCATGTTGACTCAATGTAACCCAATGCTACCTAAGCATGCAAGCTAATGCCAATGTAACATGAACATGCCAAGTATATAACAAGGTTATGTAATGCAACTAGCTAATCATCATGTAAAACACTAAGTATATAAACATGATGGGATGCGAACATGCAAGTAATGTAATAGGATGCAACATGCCAAGTATGCGACTATATGCAAAGGTGGGTTTAAACCGAAATGGGAGACCTCAGCCATACCCAAAAACAGTGGCCAAAAGTGATGGATGAAGGCACCAAAATGCAAAGCAAACATGCATGCTAACTAGCCTATCACTTAAGCATGGAAAGGGGAACTTTTAAACACATTTAAAAAAAAAGAGACTAATGTAGACAAATGACATGCATGGTAAGCTCTGAAAATGTGTAAAGGATGATGCCAAATCAACCAAGTCATGTCAGTAAGGCATGCAATGAAGGCCAAAACTTGAGGCTAACAAAAAGGGGTCAAGCTATGGTCAGACCAACCAAGCCTCAAAGAACCAAAATGACTTAAATCAGTCCTAGGGCAGACCAAAATAAGGCTAGAACATGCATGGAACATGACCAAAACATGCTAAGAAATAGGCACCAAAACAAGGGCATTCAAGACTACAAAGAGAGTATTCCACTACAACTACCTCAACCAAACATGGCATGGGTTAGGCAATGAAAAAAAAGAGCTATAATATGCCAAAATGAGTCCCAAAGCCCACTGATATGGCAGCCCAAAGACTTGAACAAAGGGGCATGCACAATGACCTCTTTTCAAAGCATAAAACAACAACTCTTCAAAGTATTGAAAGGATGGTAAATGCAAGCATACAAGCATGGAACATGGACTGAAATAGCATGATAAGTGATTCCAAATCACTGAAATAGCCCAAATAAAGCATGCTCATGACTCACACACCCAAAGCTAACAAGTTAAAATGCATGGTGGCTATACAAAGCATGGAAAACATGACCAAATCAACAACAAACAGAGCTTAAACATGTCACAACATGGCTAAAAGATTCATGAAGTCAAGCTAAAACATGCAAGCATGATGGTCTAAATGCATGCTACATGTTATGACAATAGAGGGGATTACAAAGCAAGTGCATGATGCATGTAATAGGCTATCAATCTGACCAAAAACAGAGGTATAATATGATAAACTAACACCAAATACCCACTGAAATGAAGCCAAATAAAGCTAAGCAAGAATGTTACCTTTATAAGCCTTAAACACAAGCAAATAAGACACAAAGGGAGATGGGTGTCCCTCCCCTATACATGACTTCAAAACCACTTCTCCACAGTGGTGAGAAGGTCGAAATGAGGGGGTTCCAAAGCCCAAAGAGAAAGGCACAAAAAGAGTCCAAACAATGCCTAAGAGGGTGTAAACAACCCCCAACCCAAAAGTGACCTTAATGAAACATCTTAAGCATGAAAATATAGAACTTTTATCAGTTATACACTAAGCTCAAAATAGCATGCAAGATAGGTTAGAAACTTAAGGCAAAATGGGGAATAAAAGAGGTAGTTCTCACCCTTGAAGAACACTTCAAGAACACCAAATCCAGCACCTCCTTTTGATCAAAACTAACTCAAAAACTCTGAAATCAACCCCTTAAGACCTTAGTAACCGAAGTATGGTGTAACACTAGGTGTCTTAGTGCAAAACTAAGAACAAAAACCCCTTTGGAACACTTTTACACACACAAATCAAGAGAGAGAGAGAGAGGGAGATATAGAGAGAGAGTGATGTATATCATATATATCAGAGTTCTTCAACCTCTGGAAAGGGAGGAGAGGGCCTCCTCTTATAGGAATCCAATTCCTAAGCTTCTTGGAGAAGCTAACATAAGGGAGCAAATCCTTCCATACATGTGTATGGAGGGGGGGTATTGTGGATGCCAGCTGTGACGGATGCCAGCTGTGACAGCTGGCATAAAATATCTACCAAAAATAGATGGGAAGGGGTCGACTGGAAAATATGGCCGATTGACCAACAAAAATGGCCAGCCGACCAAAAACATTGCCGACCGACCAAAATATTTGGCCGATAGCAAGAAAACAGGGCCGGTGGCTTCAAGCCAAGGCCGGTGAGGTGTGGAGATGGCCAACAAGCCATTCCCTGCCCTCAGAAGCAAAAACACAAGTGTTTGGTGCATAACCAAGCACAAAACAAACAAGTCGAGAGGCCTCGAGGCAAGGCGCGCGACCAAAACCTCCGAGAACTCAAGACGAACACGAACATGGATGATCATCGAGTGTTCAAATGGTGACGTCCAAGTCTTGAGGACGGTAAAAAATGGGATGTCTACAATCGGCCAAAAGACGTCATTCGCCAATGGGGCTCCGAATCCGGAGACTTTAATTGGCCAGTCGTGGTATCTAAGAAGGGCACTCCGAATCCGGAGGCTTGATCGGCCCAAAGACGTTATTCGCCGATGGGGCTCCGAATCTAGAGACTTTAATTGGCCAGTCGTGATATCTACGAAGGGCGCTCCGAATCCGAAGGCTTGATCGGCCCAAAGACGCCATTCGTCGATGGGGCTCTGAATCCGGAGACTTTTAATTGGCCAATTGTGATATCCACAAAGGGCGCTCCGAATCCGGAGGCTTGATCGGCCTAAAGATGTCATTCGATGGGGCTCCGAATCTGGAGACTTTAATTGGCCAGTCGTGATATCGACGAAGGGCGCTCCGAATCCGGAGGCTTGATCGGCCCAAAGACGTCATTCGCCGATGGGCCTCCGAATCCGGAGACTTTTAATTGGCCAGTCGTGATATCCACGAAGGCCGTTCCAAATCTGGAGAATTGATCAGCCCAAAGACGTCATTCGCCGATGGGGCTTCGAATCTGGAGACTTTAATTGGCCAGTCGTAATATCCACGAATCCAAATCCGGAGGCTTGATCGGCCCAAAGACGTCATTCGATGGGGCTCCGAATCTGGAGACTTTAATTGGCCAGTCGTGATATCCACGTAGGGCGCTCCGAATCCGGAGGCTTGATCGGCCCAAAGATGTCATTCGCTGATGGGGCTCCGAATCTGGAGACTTTAATTGGCCAGTCGTGATATCCACGAAGGGCGCTCCGAATCCGGAGGCTTGATCGGCCCAAAGACGTCATTCACCGATGGGGCTCCGAATCCAGAGACTTTAATTGGCCAGTCATGATATCCACGAAAGGCACTCCAAATCCAGAGGCTTGATCGGCCCAAAGACGTCATTCGCCGATGGGGCTCCGAATTCAGAGACTTTAATTGGCCAGTCGTGATATCCACGAAGGGCGCTCCGAATCTGGAGGCTTGATCGGCCTAAAGACGTCATTCGCCGATGGGGCTCCGAATCTGGAGACTTTAATTGGCCAGTCGTGATATCCACAAAGGGCGCTCCGAATCCGGAGGCTTGATCGGCCTAAAGACGTCATTCGCCAATGGGGCTCCGAATCTGGAGACTTTAATTGGCCAGTCGTGATATCCACGAAGGGCGTTCCGAATCCGGAGGCTTTAATCGGGACATCTTTGAACTAGATTCTGTAGTAGGTGAATGAGAATCTTTGTATTACAAAAAAAGAGATGAACATAGCGAACAGTTCGGAGCAAGCATCACGTCCCACAAGTCGGGTTAATGATAAAATTTGCGTAAATGCGTGGAATTCTAACGCCATGGCAGACTCCTTCTTGACATGTCTTTGAGCCGATATGCACCTACTCCGGCGGTCGAATCAATCTGGTAGGGGCCGTCCTAGTTAGGACCCAATTTTCCATCGGCCGGTTTCCTGTCAGCTGGAAGCACTTTCTTTAGGACCAATTATCCTGGTGTGTAGCGGCGCAGCTGAACCTGTTGATTATACGACTTTTCCAGCTGCTGCCAGTACCACGCCATTGACGCAAGCGCTCGGTGTCTTCGTTCTTCGATTAGAATCAAATCCAAAGCCAACATCATGTCGTTTCAGCCTGTATCAAAGACTTGCGACTTGAGTGTCGGGTGGCCAATCTCCAGGGGTAAGATTGCCTGGGTTCCAAAGCATAGGGCAAACGGTGTTTCTCCAGTTGATCTTCTCGGTGTAGTTCGATGAGCCCACAGTACACTCGACAATTCTTCGACCCATCTGCCTTTGGCTTTCTCCAACCTCTTATTGATGCCGTCCAAGATGGATTTATTAGAGGCTTCGGCTTGGCCATTGCTTTGGGGATAAGCCGGCGTAGAAAAGTAAGGCCGAATACCGTATTTGCTGCACAGCTCTCGGTATACGCCACAATCAAACTGGGTGTCGTTGTCTGAGATAATAGCTCTAGGAAGGAATGCCGAATCGTGTTATGATGTTCCTCCACACAAAGCGTTTAATGTCAGCATCTCGAATGTGTGTTAATGCCTCCGCTTCGACCCATTTCGTAACGTAATCTATTGCGACAATCAGGTATCGCTTGTTCCCTGGGGCCCTCGGCAATGGTCCTACGATATCAAACCCCCACTGGGCGAACAGCCAAGGGCTGGTGATTGAGTTCAACTCTTCAGTAGGCAGATAGTTTAACGGGAAGAATTTCTGGCATTGTTCACACTTTTTTGCATAACATTCGGCATCCGCTCTCATTGTCGGCCAATAATACCCCTGCGTTATAGCTCGATGGGCGAAAGGGCGTCCGCCAGAATGGGCTCCACAACTGCCTTCGTGTATTTCAGTCAGAAGCTCCCCGACTTTATCCGGGTGCACACATTCCAAATATGGGCCAGAGAGTGACTTTTTATAAAGCCTTCCTTGCAGGTCCAAGTAGTATCACATGGCTTTGTTTCACAACTCGTGTGATTCTTTCTTGTCCTCTGGGAGTTGTTCAGAAGATAGGAATGCAACAATGGGATCCATCCAACTTGGTGCAGATTCTATAACGTTGATTTGGACTTCCTCCGAAGGGCCAATGCTTGGCTCTGGGATGAATCCTACTTCAATGGTCCGTTTAATCTCTGAGTTGATTGCGGAGGCTAGGCAAGCCAAGGCATCTGCATGGGTGTTCTGATCACGTGTTATCTAGTTTAACTCATGATGGTCAAATTTTACCAACAGGGAATTGGCGGTTTTCATGTAGGCCGCCATACGGTCGTTTCTTGCTGCGTACTCCCCCTTTAGCTGATTGATCGCCAGCTTTGAGTCGCAAAACACAAGTAGATGCCGAGTACCCAAAATATGCGTATTCTGCAAGCCGGCTAAAAGGGCTTCATATTCGGCTTCGTTATTTGATGCTTCGAAGCCGAGTTTGACAGCCTGCTCAATTACTACGCCGTCGGGGGTCATGATTACAACTCCAGCTCCACTGCCTTGCTGATTGGACAATCCATCACAATACAACTGCCAGATGTCCCCAACATAAATCCTCCAGTTCGGTTTCGGTCGAATTTCATCTGACTTGAAGTTGGCAACATCGGATTTGAAGTCGGCAAGGCGCCCTGTGAATTCGACGATAAAGTCGGAAAGCACCTGTCCTTTGATTGAGGTTCTGGGTAAAAATTGAATATTGTACTGGCCAAGTTCCAGAGCCCACTTTGAAACACGTCCAGATGCTTCCGCACTGCGTAGTACTGATCGGAGGGGATAATCTGTTAGCACCCCAATGCTCTACCTCTAGAAGTAATGCATGAGCTTCCTTGTTTCCATAACTAGGGCTAGGATGAGCTTTTCCAGCGGAAGGTAGCGTGTTTCGGCATCAACCATTGCCTTGCTCACATAATACACTGGCCGCTGCTCCCCCATCTCTTCCTTTATCAATACGGCGCTGACGGCTCGGTCAGAAACTGCCAGGTACAAAATGAGCGGGTCGCCAGCAGAGGGTGTTGTCAGGAGTGGTACTGAGCGAAGGTAGGTCTTCAAGCCGTTGAAAGCGGCCTCGCACTCGGTAGACCATTCAAAGGCCTTGCCCTACCGTAGTGTATGAAAGAATTGTCGGCAGCGATCAGTGGATCGGCTGATAAACCTGTTGAGTGTGGCAGCCATCCCCATTAACTTTTGAACCTCCTTTACTGAACGAGGGGAGCCAAGCTCCAGGATTGCTGTGATTTGCCTTAGGTTGGCTTCGACTGAATCGCGTGCACCGCTAATGACATTGGCAGGCTGTATATCATGTGGATCACGCGGATCGCATGTGAATCCTGTGTGAAGGCTATTGCTTTGGTTGGGTTGCCTTTCAGACGTACCATTGTAGCCGGCCATCTTGTACCAATTTACCGTTGTACAAGGTGAATGACGGTGCTTTGAATTTCTTGGGTAGCACTACCTTTCCAATCCGTCATACAAAAGGATCGTGTTGATCGTCATCCGAGCTGTTTCTTCTTTGCTTACGCCTTGTACGGGGACTCTCTTCAGAAGAACTAAAAATTTCAAATTGTCCCTTCGTCTTGGGCTTCGAGGATAATGAGTCGGAGTTGCCATTAGTATCTCGTTGTCGGGCTCGAGAACGTTGACCAGCTGCCCTCACGGGTCGTCCCGGGCCTTGGTATGCAGATTGCTTGGACTTCGCCACCTCTCAGGCCAAATCCTGACGGAGATGTTCGTTCTCTACGATCATGTTCTCCAATCTTTGTTCGTTTTGCTTTGCTTGTTGCAGGATCGCTTGCATTGCTTCATGCTCCGAAGTCGAGGGTGAGGAGAAATTCAAGGCATGTCTTGCGGCGATAGTCTCTGTTCCAAGCATGTTTGTTGGAGTGGTTTCATCTTGCGGTATAGGGTCGACAGTGACTGTCGAAGGATCTTCCATTACGCTCGCCATAGATGTGCTTGAGTATTTCCACAGACGGCGCCAATTGTGGAGAAGTGGTTTGGAAATACTCTTCAGATCCTGGAGAACGCTCGTGATACCCTTCTGGTCACCTGAAAAGGAATAAACACTCTGGTCGGGGGTGCCAGAATTAGCACTTCGACGGACAAGTTAGAATCCACACTCAAGAATGCTTGTATTCTAAGTTAAGCACAACAATTCTTACATACCTCTTTGTGGTTGATGTTCTTCTATTTATATCTTTTCTTCCATGGGCCTCGGGATTAGGTCTATGTCCAACTCATATTCGGCACATTTTATAATAGACCGACCTTCATTCGGCCTCTTGCCTAATCGGTTATTTGGCTAAATAGGGTTGGATCTGAGCTTGCGAGCCAATTGTCGAGTGCTTCGAATCTCGACTCTCAAAGATTTGACTATCTGGAATCTCTACGACTCCCTCTTCTCGGCCCCCACAGTTTCCAAAACCCATGTGTATGTCTCAATTGTCTCATTAGCTAGCAAAACACATGCAAATATCATGGTCCTAAAGTGGCTAGTCACACCAGCCAACATGACAAAAGGTTTCTTGTATGCATTGGTTCTGTAAGTTGAGTCAAATATCAACACATCACCAAACTTTGCGTAGTCGGCCTGCGATTTCGAACCTGCTCATAACAAATTTTGTAACTTGTTATTGTTACACACATCATACTTGTAAAAAAAAAGTGCATCAACATCAAGTTTTGCACATAGGTAAACCAACGCACCCTGCGCATCACCATCCTCAACTTCTACTCTACGTTCGGCTTGAATATGGTTGTGCAGATCCGTACGGATAAAACCAACATTCTTATAAGACCCGGATTGATTTACCATATAGTCTATGATTTGGCTAGTCTTCACACCGACGTTGTGCATAGCCATTGCTTAAGCTTTGTCAGCACTGTTTAAACTGCGATGTGACCTCAGATACATCACACAGTGTTGTTCCGCCAATTCATGGTTGTGGTCTGCGGCAAAGTGAGTCACAACATACTTTCCCCCTTCACCATCATCTGCGTCATACCGTACGCGAAATTGGGCTTTGCAACCTACTCTTGTTAGTGCCTTGGGAGCTCTACTCTGCTCAGCAACACGGTCCAAGTATTTTGGTAATCTCTAACCTTTCCTTGAACACAACCACAGCCTACTAACGACCTTTTCCTCTTTATTTGTGTTAAATCTGGATTTTCGTATACTAAATCCCTTGGCTTTAGCATACGCATTGTAGAAAGCTTCTCCATCTTCGACCGAATCAAATTTCTGTTCCAGAATAGCACGTTCAACATCACCAACCATGTCATTGCGATGAGCATCGTCAACCATTTCTTTTTTCACATCGGCTCCACCATCTTCAACGTTCATGTTGGTTGCTTCGTCATTGCTCGGACCAGCTTCGCAACCATGATAAGGTTCCGCCCGACTTTCATTCATCAAACGAATGTCATCTGCTTCATTTGCAATGTCATAATCACCACCTTCCCTTTTAACTTCCGCTGGGGCCATACTACACATGACATTAGTACAAATAATTACTTGATGACCGAAAAATGTTAACACAAACACAAACATGACATTTTTCACATGGTTTAGTGGTTTGTGCGAACACAAACACTTGCTTGAGAAAGAGAAAGGTTAGTTGCCAATGGAGGGGTTTCCGTTTGAGCGAAGCGTAGAGTGGTTGAAATTAGGATGAGGGTTTAGTTGAGGGAAAATAGCTGAAGTAAAGAGGCCAGAGAGACAGAGAGGGAGACAGCTCCATACCTCATATCTAGTTGCCGAGACGGGCTTCACTTCAGCAATGGAACCAACACAGCCTTGTAGTTCCGTTGTTGTTGTAAATTGCCCGTTATACTGTTCCCTAAAGAGATTCGTCAATGGAACCAACCCAGCAGGGGCTTCTCCCTGTTAATGGAAATCAAGGGTTACACTGACTCAATCTTACATAGAGAAGAGAACAGAGAGAGATAGAGACAAAATACAGAGAGTGAGTGGGATGCAATCATGCAAATACAAGCATTAACCGGTTGCCCCGGTTTCAACTTTTTCACGATTAAACAATTCAATGATTTTGATCAATTATTGTAATCTAACGGCTAACAATTCGATTGCATATGGTGTACAACCTTAAGGGGGTTACACACGTAAACAGAACCCTACATAGATAGATTACAACCCCATATTATAATTGAGTCATAACTAACATCACATAATACATCATAATCAAGGTTCACAACTAAATATCACTTAAGACATAACTAAAAATTTCTTTAATCATAACCAAATTAAAAAATATCGTAACTAAATCATAACTAATACTATAAAATCAGTCAAACCACGTGATAATAAAAATTCACAGAAGTTATGATTAAAGACATTGATGCACACTTTTTAGGGTGAGTAATATAGAGTTTTTCCCCTAAATATATATGTTGCTATAACAAGTATAGTCCAATAGAAAATTTTTGTTTTCAAAATTCTCAGTCCTCCAAGTTGAGCTAATTTAGTCTGATTTATTTTTTATTTTTTTAATATTATTTTAGCTTGATTAAAAAAATTATGTGTAAAATAAATTTTAATTTTTTTAGTTGATTTAATAGTTATAAAAGAAAAAATAAAATAATTATAATTATAATTTAAATATAATATTTTATCTTATTAATTAAATTAATATTTTTATTTTTATTGTTTGATTTAATTAAAAAAAAAAAAAAACTCATGCCAAACAAATCTCAACAAAAATGCCCGTTTGTAGATAGCTCAATGATGGCATGACACGTTTGGGATATTTTCACGGGGCTGGTCTTGTATCTAATTTATAGTGGACTGGATAGGTTCGTATACATGGAACTTATTCGCGAAAATATTAGACTGATGCCCCATAAATATCATTTAAAAATATAAAAATAAATAACAAGAATCATTTTAAAAATAGAATGTTTATTTTTTCAAATATAAATATAATGAAATTATATGATTATAATTACTGAATTAGTTTATTTCATCATGAATTTATGTAAAGCCCTATAAAATCAGATTAGTTCATCAAAGTGGAGTTCACGGTGAGGCTACAAATCCGAAATTGGCAAAGACTTGAGAAAAACCCTTCCCATTTTCAAACCCCTCAACACTAGTAACAATAAATTATAACAAATTTATAATTATTGTTCAAAAAAAGTTAATTATTATCTTTTGTCAGAATTTTAGTTAAATATTCAGAATTTTGGTTGGATATTCAATTAATTAATACAAATAATAAATTTATATATATTAAAGTAATAGTCACCTTCAAACTCTCGAATTGACATGAATAAAGCATCATCTGCATGATGTGAGAAATGAACTTTGAGTCTGAGTTAAACCGCTTCAAATTTATCAATTAGTGTAAGGAAAAATTCTATTGAAACAAATATAGAATAATTAAAAAAAGAAAAAGAAGTATTGAAAATGAGAGAGAAGAGTTTGCGAGATAAAATTTTAATTTTAATTTGTTATTGTCAATAAACATTTTTTAGTTTCATAATTTTGGTTAAAATTTGAAAGAGAGATCTTAAAAAGCAAATCTTTGCAAAAATTTAATGGTAATTAATTGAAATTACTAATTTATTTTTTTACATGGCAACGGAATTCAATTTAATTGAAAATAATAAATTATATTTAGACTAATAATACTATGATATCGTTATTAATGGTATAGAATTCTAAAAAATCTAAGAAAAATGGATGGGAAGTTTAAACTAGGGTGGCCATGGACCCCATGGCTCACCCAATCCAACTTGATATGTTTATGGTTTGAAAAAAATACTTAGCTCATACAGCGGACTGGGTTGAAATTTATACCCATTTAAAATACGGGCTAGACTTGAGATAAGAAGTTTTAGCCCAACTAGGCTTGGCCAGTCTATTTATAATATATTAATTATAATTTTATATTATTTTAATTATAAAATAAAGTAAAAAAAAAATTAAAAAAATGTATATATATTTTAGGTTTATATTAAAACATTTGTTAAAAATCATATTTATTTTATTATTGAATTTTGTTAATATTTCAAATTTAAATAATAAATCAAATCTAAATAATTTAATATCCATTCAAGACAAAAAAAAATAAATAAATTAATAGCTCATATCTATTTGGTTAAGTGGACGAGTTTGAGCTTTGAAAATGTTTTTAGGACTGAATTTGAGATAGCTAGATTAGACTCGAAGTTGTGTAGTTAGTTTTGGCTACTAAAATTATTTAGTCGCCGAATGAAAAACAAAAATTTACTTTTTATCTTTGGCGACCAAAAGTTTGGTCGCCAAAAATTTATTTTTAGCGACTAAAAAATATTTTAGTCATTGTATATAGTTAATTTTAGCTACTAAAATTATTTAGTCGCCAAATAAAAAACAAACATTTATTTTTTATCTTTGGCGACCAAAAGTTTGGTCACCAAAAATTATTTTTAGCGACTAAAAAATGTTTAGTTGCCAAATAACTAAAATATTTGGAGGGAACTTTTTAAATTTTGAAAAGATTTATAAAATTAATTAACGACCAAAATATTTAGTCGCTAATAAATAATATATATATATATATATATATATATTTGGTTTTCAAACCCAAACTGGCGCCTATCTTTCTCTCTCTTTAGTCTCTCTCTCTCTTCCCCTTGTAGTGTTAGCTCGCAACACTCCAAACCCTCTCAATCCCCTTCCCAAAAAGCTCTCCAAATCTAACCCTAACCCTAACCCTAACCATCACTATTGCATTAATCGCACCATCTCCCATGACTTCCCTTCTCCGCCGCCTCCCTTCTTCGTCTCCGGCAGTGACGCCACCACCTACACCCGCCTCCCTCCCACTACCTCTCTTTCGCCGATGATGAAATTGATGAACTTCGACAGGAACTATTGCATCGTCTCCTTCGCGTCCGTCAAGATCTTTGTGATCTGAAGAGATCGAATAGGCCTTGTTCTTTTACCGAAAGCTCAATGTTCGATCTCGAGTCAACGAAGGGGTTTTCGAAGGCAAAGGTGTTGCCGGCATTGGAGAAGGTGATGACAGCAGCTTCGGTGCCACACAAGTTGCAAATCACTTCTTCTTTCTCATCCTTAGTTATCGATGCCGACGACATAGCGCCGATTACCAGAGTACGAGATTTCTTTAGAGGAACGTGGGTGGAGTCGAAAAATTCACCAAATCTATGTCTTGGTGGTGGCATAGATCTCTTCACAGGCCATCGCCAGCGAGTTTATGCCACGGAGGTCATCTTTCTCTCTCTCTCTCTCTCTCTCTCTCTCTCTCTCTCTCACTTATTCGTTCACCATTGCCGCTTCTCTCTCTCTTTCTCTCACTCCTCACTCAGTGACTTTTACTTTCTCTCTTTACTTTCTAAATGTTCACTGCTTTTGATAAACAGGGGCTGTTTTTACTCTCTCCCCAATTTGTACAGATAAAGATCAAATGAATATTTTGATCCTTCGGCATAACCTTATCGTTAGAGCATCTCTAATGGTAATAGGTATTCTCCTTTCCGATGTATCCAAAAAAAAATGGTAATAGGTATTTTATCTATCTAAATGAACTCCACCACTGTAGATTTTCCATGAATTGGTTCATTAATGGTGGAATCATGGAAACCAAGACTGGTTTCTTGGTGATGGTACAAGGATTTGGGTGAAATTTTGGGAGATGATCTCAGAAATCACGAGTAAGTTCCGCCATCAATACTACCAGTATATTGGGTCCAAGAGAAGTGAGAAAAACATGGTACATGAGCTCTCAAGCTATGGAGAAGAGGAAAGAAACCCTTGCAAGCATGTGTGATGAGAGAGCTAGAATGTTACAAGATCAGTTTAATGTCAGTATGAATCATGTACAAGCTATGTCCATTGTGATTTCAACTTTCCACCATGGAAAAAGGCCATCTGCTATTGATCAGGTATAGTTTGATCTTCCTTCATTTGTATGAAGTTTATGATACCAAATTGGGGCAAAGCTTTGATCAACAAGATGGAATGAATTGGTAAGACTTGTGTTACCTATTTGAAATGCACTAATCTGTGAGCATTTTATTATCTTTCCATAAGTTTCTCTGGTACGTTCTGTTATTACATTAAGTTAATTAACTCCATGCTTGCCTTTTGGAGTCAAGATTGCTCTTCAAAATATCCACCACATGCACTGTACATAGATGGAGTCAAAACCGAAATATGTTAAATAGGTTTATTGATGAATACTAATAAATCTGGTGATTGTTTTGGTTGATTTTTGCTGGATGGATATGGGTATTAGCTCTTTGCTTTTCCAAAGATATCCACCACTTTATACATCACTGTGAAATCAGATTGCTTTCTCATACTGTGAACTAACCTCCATCTCTTTGTGTTCCGTTTGCATATGTTGTTTAGGATACTGTTGAGATAGCCTCTGTTATCCATGCTATCTACAGTAGTTAGTTTCTACTAGTTAATTTACATGTTCAATGCAATTATTGGTTGCTTCGTCATGTGGTTATACTAATTATTTTAATAATTATTTAATGATCATAGTGAATATAAAAAATCATAAATCACTCTATTGTAGAGCTTGAGAACACCCAAATAATTATTCCAATATGTTGCCACATTTCATTATCTCAACAAAATAGGAGTCCCCGTTTGGCTTAGGCTTAAATAAGCTTTTTTTTTTTTTTCCTCCCCCGTCCTTCGTCCCCCCTGTAACTGTCCCTTTTAAATGTGGGATAAGACTTCATTTGTTTTCCACCTTTGTTATATCCCACATTTTGACTTCTTTTTTTTTTTTTTAATAAAAAGGGTTGCTGATCTTATAGTCTTTTATATTATGAGTTCGAAGTAAGGGTTATTGGATAATAATACCCGCATCATTCATTAACTTTGATTTTCTCTTGCACAATTTTCAATCAAGTTATGAAGAAAAATTATCTTCATGCATATGTTTGTCTGAATTTTAAGTAAAGGAAAATAAAATCCAATGTGTTCTATGTTATTTATTGTATATACATAGGCATTTTATGTTGCAGGATCAAGATAGCAATGCCCATATGGTGTATTGGCTATCAAATACTTCTGTGTTGTTGTTTTTGCTTCAAAGGACTTTGAAAGCTACTGGTGGGAAACCACTGACTCCAACTTCATTCTTTGGGAGGATGACTCAAGTAACGAAATTCCTATTTACTCATTTATTTATAATTTTGTTATGATTTCCTTTTATGGGATTGTAGAGAAATGATTGCACTATCACAACAAATGGAGATTTAATTGATAAAATCTACCAAAGTTTGATCTTTCAACTGCTTGTATCTGGATTTTATTTTTCAGGGTAACCAATCATATGGTTGTTCGAAGGTTAAGCACTTGAACTTGTTCCAAGTTATGAATGATATATTTATTGGTTGGAAATTTTTAGGAAATAAATTGTTTTGTTGAATGGTTTTCAGTCCTTTGAATTCTTGACATTACATTATAGTTTTGGACATCTTTTTCTCTTTTATTCACCAGATGTATTTTTCTGTGAGCCTGTCTAGGATTAAAGATAATAGATCCTTTGTCAAAAAATCTGGTGAAGATGTTAACTAGAATGAAGTAGTAACATCAGTTTCAATTTTCTGCTTCAGCTGGTCATGGTTCACATTCTATTACTTGCCATGTAACTAATAATTCTAAATTAGGCTTTGTGAAACCAATTACTTTCAATTTAGGGATTTTATCATTTATGTCTATGGTTTTTGTTTCAGGATTTTATTGATTGTTAGGAATTTTAAGTAGTAAGTAAGGAAGCAAACTTTACATTATAAAGCCAAATGCGGTAGTACATAAAACACCCATTTAGAATTACATAGTTTTGTCCTCTTTTTTTTTGGTAAAAGTTTTGGTTTAAAGACATATTGAGTGTGTAGTGTATTGCTGTTTAATCATGAACCTAGGAGGGAGGTCCATTGCTCTGTAACAAATCTTGAAAATCAAGTTTCAATGTTTATGAGTTAAATTTTATGTAGTCTTAGGTCTCGTTTGGTAAGCGATTTTTTTAGCCAAAAAGTCAAAAAGTCACAAAAAAAATCAAAAAGCCAACAACACATATCAAAAAATCAAAGATTCTCTTTTCTCTCTACTTTTTACACATTTTTTCTTAAAAAGCCAAAAAGTCATCCCAAACATACTAGTTTTTTTTAACTCATATTTTAGCCAAATAGCTAAAAAGTTACTAAATTAGCATGTTCCCAAACGAGACCTAGTTTGTTTTAGTTTTTAAATTCAAATGCAGAGGAAGGCGCAAATGTAGCGGTTGGCTGAATTTATTTTCTTTTGTTGTATGGATATGTAGGGCTGCTACAATTCCAAGAGCCAAAGGTATCTTCATTGAATTTATTTATTTATTTATTCTTTAACAATCCATCTCTGCAGTTATTTGCTTACAAAGTTCAATTTTTTTAAATTATGTGGTTTAGGGAAACTTGTCGAAGAGATCACTCCACTGTAATGTAGAGAAGTTTGAATTTTAGGCTGAGGTGTCTCGGCTTATGGACATCATTATCAACTCACTTTACAGCAATAAAGATATCTTCTTTAGAGAATATATTTGGCATGGTAGTGAATATATTTGTATACGGAGGACATGTTTTGTTCTGATTCTCTGTTTTGTATGGAATAATATTATTATTTTAGATTGGAATATACTTAATTTGTATGGAATTTGACATTAAAAGTTATTTTTTTTGGATGGTTGGACATGAAATGGATGCAAATTGCGGAATGATTCATAATAGATGTATTGTTTTGTTTATATATATATATATATATATATGATACAGGTTGCATGGAATACATATATGTTGTAGACAAATTAATTAAAAAATAAAATAAAATCATGTTTTTGGCGACTAAACAATTAGTAGCCAAAAATGAAATAAATATTTTTAGCAACTAAATAGTTAGTAGCTAAAAATAAAAATAAAATGGAAAAAAAACTTTTGGTTACTAAATATTTAGTAGTTAAAAATAAAAATAAAATGGAGAAAAAATTTTGGCTAATAAATATTTAGTAGCTAAAATAAAAGCAAACTTTAGGTGACAAAGAATTTAGTAGCTAAGAAAAACAAAATGAAAAAAATAAAAAAAAATAAGATGAAAAAAAATATCCTTTGGTGACTAAAACATTAGTCGCCGTAGATACTTCAAGTTCTGGCGACCAAAGTTTTAGTAGCGAAAAATAAAATTTTTGGCGACTAAAATATTATTTTTGGCAACTAAAAATATTAGTTGCTATTTATAGGACTTTTAGCGACTAAATATTTTTTAGTCGCCAATACCTTCCTTGACAACCTTCCCGCGACCAATCCAATGACCAAAATATTTAGTCGGGCAAAATTTTCGACGACTAAAAATTGTACTTTTGGCGACTAAAAATTTAGTCGTCAAAAATAAAATTTCTTGTAGTGAATTTTATTAATGTTTCGAATTCAGATAATGATTAAAGTAATCTAAGTAATTTAATATCCCTTCAAGGAAAAAATATTAAAGGAAAGAAATAAATAATGGCCTATATCTATTGAATTAAGTGGGTGGACTTGAAATTTGGAAGTCTTTTTAAGGTCGGGTTTGGAATGGTTAGATTAAGCACGATGTCAGGCCGAGTTTGACATAACAAATATCTTCTTACTATATAATACAAACTTGACCTGATCCGAGATTGGTCGACCCCCTAGTTTAAGGCTTAAAAACTTAATAATATTTTGCAAATGTGATTTAATTTCCTTGCATATGTGTGGGTAATGTTCTTATATATGCCAATGATTAAAAGATTTTAATATATTGATTAAACAATTAATAATTGCATTTAAAGTGAAAAAACCAATAGTTATATGACATGTTATATTTTATAAATTCAAAAATTCTAAGAAAATAAAGTTGGAGTTCTGGATCCTAAAGACCCATGTTTTGCAGTGATATATAGCATAGATATAGACTTGAAACTCAAAAACCTTTTGGAACCCTTGGGATTTTTTTAATCTTTCCAAGTTCCTCCCACATTTTGAACTCTTTTGTAACGGCTTGGGTAGTGTGATGTCCTGGGTCCTAGACTTGACCAGTATTGCGTAGTTAGGTGATTTGTTTTACTTCTAGCATTTTGATTCTTGTATTGAGTCATTGAGATTTCAATTTCGCTCTTATTTAACATCTCTTAACGTTTTCGGGTTGAAATTTTGAGTTTTGGGCATTAGAACTTATATCGGGGCGTGTAATCAAAAGTTTTGGCTTTGGCTGGAAAAATTACTTGTGCGGATTTCGTAACCGCTCGAGTAGAATCACTCAGGGATTTTGAGAAATTTTGGCAGAAAACCGCTTATGCGGATTTGAAAACCGCTCGTGCGGATTTTGTTGAAAATTCTAGGTTTTCCTGTAGCTCAAACCGCTTGTGAGAGGCATGAGAATCCGGTCGTGTGGATTTGGAAATTTGCTCCTACGGAATTTGAACTGTTCATGCGGATTTCGACGCGTCTGTCTCGAATTTTGAGTTTTTTTTTTTCTCAAAACTGATGCCAGAAACGTATTTTACACACTTTATCATATATATATATATATATATATATTTTCATCTTTTCTCCTCCATCTCTCTATAAACCTACCCAAACCCAAACTTCTCTTTGAGATTTAGCAAAAACTATCAAGAGTTTGATAGGGCTTTTTACATCAAAACGAATAGGGACGAGGGCTACGTTTTCACCGATCGAATCAAGTTTTCATAAACATTGGATTTTAGGGTTATTCTCTCTTTCCTCTCCCCACCTTGAGGTAGGGATATTCTTAGGGTTATATATATTTTTGCAAGTCTATGCTTGTTAGGAACCTTTCTCTTACATTTGAACTATGATTTTGGATTCTTGAAACTCTAAATGATTTTGAAAGTGGATTGTCTTTATATCTTTCCTAAAACTTTGAAAGTATGAGGTATGTTGTTAAGTGTGAGTGTTCTCTTGGAAAAATCCTTTCAAAATGGGGAAAATCTAGGTTTGGTGGACACCCTAGAAAGTTTGGGGATTTTGGGTAAAGTGTCAGTTATTATGAAATTCATGCTTGATAAATTATTATAGTGAATAATTGATGAAGGGATTTCTATAAATGTATCTAATGAGGAATTTCATGAAAAAATGAGAAATGTTTGATTTTGAAGCTTGATGAATAGCTTATTGTTGGTTTGTCTTGAAAAGACCAAGTTTGAAAATGATGATTAATAGGTGGAGAATGCATGTATGATGATATTGTTATATTATCCCTCGGAGGATATATATTATGATGTTACATTGAGAAGTGATGTGGGAAATGGAAGATTGTGTGGTCGAATTGAAAATGAAACTATTTTAATGTATTGTTACATGTTGCGTTGCCATTCCATTCCATCTTCGTTATCATTGATTTCAAATTTTGCATTTGAAAACTATTGCTTTGAGACAGGAATTGTTTTGTGAAACAAGATCATCTTGAATTTTTTTGGAGTAAATACATTGGTAAGTCTGAATAGGGGGTGTAGTTTGGTATTGATTAAGTTAGCTTGAGTGTCTATGGTAAAAGACCGAAAACACGCGTGGATGAGGTACCACGTGCCTTCTGGTTAGCTACCGGTAAAGTGGGGGATTGGTAGTGCTAGTTATGCGTACTTGCAGACACCAACCTAGCGATTACCTGAGTCGTATTTACTGCCCCTTGAGCTTGATGTAAAATTATTGAATTGTTAAATTTCCCAGTTTTCATTGAGCATGACAATTTTTAAAAAAATGGTAACGTGATTTTTTTTTAAAGGGCATAGCATGGCAAGCACATTTCAATTCATGAGACTTGTGAAAAATGTATATACTTTATTAAGAATTTCCTACTAGGCTTTATGCTCACCCGATGGGATTTCGGTGCAGGAAAGGATGTGATGATTCTGCCAAACTAGAACATGGATGTGTATGTTGAGAGCATAGAGCTCTTATTTTGTTGTGATCATGTTTTTACAAGCCAAGGGCTTTAATTTTATGGGTTCAAGCAACCATTTTGTGCAACCAGGCTTAAGCCTTGGACTTTGTAGCCTTCAAGGCATTTATTTACTTTTGACTGGATGTTCTACATGCTATAAGTTCATGTACTAAAAATCGTTGAATGTATATTCGCATGTGGGATTATTTTGTAAAAATCTCTTTGATTCATGTAATGCAAGTGTTGGAGATTTAATTTGGTTTATCATAAGTAGTGATGGTTGGTGTACTTTATTGTGTATTTTTTTTGGGGCATTACAACTTGGTATCAAAGCTACCAGGTTTGAATACTTGGACCTCGTGGGAAGTGGTTGCCTTGCCACAATGGGTTCATTTTGCATGATTAGGAGATGTTATATATTTTGTGGCTATGTGATAACATGATGGGTATGGGGTTAGACTTTTGGGATGTGGTTCACGCCTATTACATTACTTGAGGTCTTATTAGAAGGTACTTGATCAATACTCATTCTAGTAAGAATTCTTGGTATTTCATGGGACGAATTTCATCGTAAAAGCATAATTCGTATGTGTTTATGTGACTAAGTGCTTATGTGGAGTGAAGCTAACTTGTTATATGGTCGAAAGATATATGGGATTGTTGTGATCAAATGTGTGAGGCAAGTTGTGGGCACATTTGAGGTTATGTGCTAAATTGTTCACTTTATTCCTTAATTAGGATGTCAACAAGGGGTCAAGCCTGTGGTGGTAGAGGCGGGAAGCACAGTAGATCTCGCCGAGGTGTACATGAAGTATCGGTCCATGAGGTTCCGGTGCAAGAGGAAAGGTTCAGCCAAGCTGATGCGACCGACCAAGCGGACCAAGCTAATATGGCCGAGCAAGTGGGGCAAGCGGGGATTTCGGGGCAAGCAGATCAAGCCGCAATGAGGGCCTTAACCCGAGAAATGGCAGGGGCTTTGAGAGAATCAATGAATTTGTTGAGGACGAAGAAGCAAGCCCAAGAGAATGCTGTAGAGACAAGAGCGAGTTTCCTTACTAGAGAGTTTTTGCGAGCTAAACTAGATGAGTTCCATGGTGGCCCCGAGCCCAAGAGAGCGGATGAGTGGCTCGAGCAAACGGTGAAGACATTTGAGATGCTTCACATTGAAGATAGTGAGCTAAGGGTGACTCTAGCGAGTACTACGTCAAGGGGGACGTGGGTCAATTGTGGAAGTACGCCAAGGGTAAAGTAGAGCCAACATGGGAAGCCTTTGTGGTTGCTTTCCAAGACAAGTATCTACCTCCCACTGCTAAGGAGAGGTTGAGGCAAGAGTTTCAAGACCTCAACCAACTTAACCTATCTGTGGCCGAGTTTGAGGCGGCCTTCACTAGTCTGTCCCGATTTGCACCGGAGTTGGTGGCAACGGAAGAGCGCCGTTGCATAGAATTTGAGAAGAAACTAAGAACCAAGATCTTGTTCAAGGTTGCCAGGAGCATGATCCGGAACTATAACCGACTGGTAGAAGTGGCGGCACATGTAGAGATTACTGTGGAGGCTAAGGAGGAGAGAATCCGGGGGTCAAGGTCGAGGGGTCAAAGGCCATAGGCCTAACAAGAAGAGCAGGAACACGTTTTCATTCCAGTCCCAACCGCAACAGTCTAGATCTACCTTTCCCTTGCCTAGTGCGGGCCCAGGAAAGAATGCACCGAGTGGCTTCTCTTGCTTCAAATGTGGCCAACAGGGTCACAAGGCCTTTGCATGTCCACAGAAGGGAGAAGGACAACAGATGTTGCCACCACCACCACCACCACCACCTAATCGATCTCAGAATCAATCTCAAAGTAGGAGACAGGGGCTTACTTGCTATCAGTGCGGTTAGTCAGGGCACATGAAAAGGGCTTGTTGTAGACACTCCATTTTTGACCGACCTCAAGACTTGGACGTCATCGTTTGTGCACTCGATGATTGTGCTTGTCTGTGCTTGTTTTGAGAGCCCGAAGTTCTCGGCGGAACGCCTTGTCTTTGAGCCTCTAAACCCTTTTTGTTTTGTGCTTGTTTTTGGGCCAAACCTTGGTGCCTCTTACCTAGAAGGGGGAATGGCCATGTCGGCCACTTTTCCCTCTTGTTGACCACTTGAAGTGGTCGGTCGGCTAGTTGAGGTGGCCGATCGGCCACCTAAAGTGGCCGACGACCATTT
>NW_021024546.1:1216680-1258598 GCF_004153795.1 Camellia sinensis
ATATATATAATTATGTCTCAGGCTTATATTAAAACAATTGTTAAAAGATCATATTGATTTTACCATTGAATCACCGCAACAAAATGCACTTTTGACGATTAAAATTGGCAACTAAATTTTTTTTAGTCGCCAAAAGGTGTGGAATTGGCGACTAAAATTTTTTTCAATCGGCAAAAGTATAATATTTAGCTACAAATTTTTTTAGTCGGGATATATTGATTATTGGGGACTAAAAAAAATTTAGTCGATAAAAATTTTGTCGTCGTATATTGAGTTTTGGCTACTAAAATAATTTAGTCGTCAAATGTAAAATAAAAAATTATTTTTTATCTTTGGCTTTGGTCGCCAAAAACATTTTTTTAGTGGCAAAAAAATATTTTAGTCGTCGTATATTAAGTTTTGGCTACTAAAACAATTTAGTCGCCGAATGTAAAATAAAAAATTATTTTTTATTAGTCGCCAAAAAACTAAAATATTTGGAAGAAACCTTTCAAACTTTGAAAAGACTTATAAAATTAATTGACGACTAAAAATATTTAGTCGCTAATGTATAATACATATATATATATATATATTTGGTTTTCAAACCCAAATTGGCGCCTGTCACTCTCTCTCTCTTCCCCTTGTAGTGTTAGCTCGCAGCACTCCAAGCCCTCTCAATCCCCTTCCCAAAAAGCTCTCCAAATCTAACCCTAACCATTACTATTGCATTAATCGCACCATCTCCCATGACTTCCCTCCTCCGCCGCCTCTCTTTTCCGTCTCCGGCAGTGACGCCACCACCTACACCCGCCTCCCTTCCACTACCTCTCTTTCGCCGATGATGAAATTGATGAACTCCGATAGGAACTATTGCATCGTCTCCTTCGCGTCCTTTGAGATCTTTGTGATCTGAAGAGATCGAATCGATCTTGTTCTTTTACCGACAGCTCAATGTTCGATCTTGAGTTGCCGGCATTAGAGAAGGTGATGACAGTAGCTTTGGTGCCACACAAGTTGCAAATCACTTTTTCTTTCTCATCCTTAGTTATTGATGTCGACGACATAGCGCCGATTACCGGAGTACGAGATTTCTTTAGAGGAACGTGGGTGGAGCAAAAAAATTCACCAAATCTATGTCTTGGTGGTGTCATAGATCTCTTCACAGGCCATCGCCAGCGAGTTGATGCCATGGAGGTCATCTCTCTCTCTCTCTCTCACTCATTCGTTCACCATTGCCACTTCTCTCTCTTTTTCTCTCACTCCTCACTCAGTGACTTTTACTTTCTCTCTCTACTTTCTAAATGTCCACTGCTTTTGATAAACGGGGGGTTTTTTTACTCTCTCCCCAATTTGTATAGATAAAGATTAAATGAATATTTTGATCCTTTCGCATAACCTTATCGTTAGAGCATCTCTAACGGTAATAGGTATTTTATCTATCTAAATGAACTCCACCACTGTAGATTTTCCATGAATTGGTTCATTAATGGTGGAATCATGGAAACCAAGACTGGTTTCTTGGTGATGGTACAAAGATTTGGGTGAAATTTTGGGAGATGATCTCAGAAATCACGAGTAAGATCCACCATCGATACTACTAGTATATTGGGTCCAAGAGAAGTAAGAAAAACATGGTACATGAGCTCCCAAGTTGTGGAGAAGAGGAAAGAAACCCTTGCAAGCATGTGTGATGAGAGAGCTAGAATGTTACAAGATCAGTTTAATGTCAGTATGAATCATGTACAGGCTATGTCCATTGTGATTTCAACTTTCCACCATGGAAAAAGGCCATATGCTATTAATCAGGTATAGTTTGATCTTCCTTCATTTGTATGAAGTTTATGATACCAAATTAGGGCAAAGCTTCGATCAACAAGATGGAATGAATTGGTAAGACTTGTGTTACCTATTTGAAATGCACTAATCTGTGAGCATTTTATTATCTTTCCATAAGTTTCTTTGGTATGTTCTGTTATTACATTAAGTTAATTAACTCCATGCTTGCCTTTTGGAGTCAAGATTGCTCTTCAAAATATCCACCACATGCACTGTACATAGATGGAGTCAAAACCGAAATATGTTAAACAGGTTTATTGATGAATGCTAATAAATCTGGTGATTGTTTTGGTTGATTTTTGTTGGATGGGTATGGGTATTAGCTCTTTGCCTTTCCAAAGATATCCACCACTTTATATATCACTGTGAAATCAGATTGCTTTCTCATACTGTGAACTAACCTCCATCTCTTTGTGTTCCGTTTGTATATGTTGTTTAGGATGCTGTTGAGATAGCCTCTGTTATCCATGCTATCTACAGTAGTTAATTTCTACTAGTTAATTTACATGTTCAATGCAATTATTGGTTGCTTCTTCATGTGGTTGTACTAATTATTTTAATAATTATTTAATGATCATAGTGAATATAAAAAATCATAAATCACCCTATTGTAGAGCTTGAGAACACCCAAATAATTAAAGATTTCCAATATGCTGCCATATTTCATGATCTCAACAAAATAGGAGTCCCCGTTTGGCTTAGGCTTAAATAAGCTATTTTTTTCCCCCTCCCCTGTCCTTCGTTCCCCCTGTAACTGCCCATTTTAAATGTGGGATAAGACTTCATTTGGTGACATTTGTTTTCCACCTTTGTTATATCCCACATTTTGACCTTTTTTTTTTTTTTTTTTTTTTTTAATAAAAAGGGTTGCTGATCTTATAGTCCTTTATATTATGAGTTTGAAGTAAGGGTTATTGGATAATAATACCTGCATCATTCATTAACTTTGATTTTGTCTTGCACAATTTTCAATCAAGTTATGAAGAAAAATTATCTTTATGCATATGTTTGTCTGACCTTTACATTTTGAGTAAAGGAAAATAAAATCCAATGTGCTCTATGTTATTTATTGTATATACATAGGCATTTTATGTTGCAGGATCAAGATAGCAATGCCCATATGGTGTATTGGCTATCAAATACTTCTGTGTTGTTGTTTTTGCTTCAAAGGACTTTGAAATACTGGTGGGAAACCACTGACTCTAACTTCATTCTTTGGGAGGATGACTCAAGTAATGAAATTCCTATTTACTCATTTATTTATAATTTTATTATGATTTCCTTTTATGGGATTGCAAAGAAATGATCGCACTATCATAACAAATGGAGATTTAATTGATAAAATTTACCAAAATTTGATCTTTCAACTGCTTGTATCTGGATTCTATTTTTCAGGGTAACCAATCATATGGTTGTTCGAAGGTTAAGCACTTGAACTTGTTCCAAGTTATGAATGATATATTTATTGGTTGGAAATTTTTAGGAAATAAATTGTTTTGTTGAATGGTTTTCAGTCCTTTGAATTCTTGACATTACATTATAGTTTTGGGCATCTTTTTCTCTTTTATTCAGCAGATGTATTTTTCTGTGAGCCTGTCTAGGATTAAAGATAATAGATCCTTTGTCAAAAAATCTGGTGAAGATGTTAGCTAGAATGAAGTAGTAACATTAGATTCAATTTTCTGCTTCAGTTGGTCATGGTTCACATTCTATTACTTGCCATGTAACTAATAATTGTTGTTATGGGTAAACTACCAATAGGTCCTAATAATTAGACTTAATTCTCATCAAGTCCTATTGAAAATAAGTCTTGGTAAAATTGTCGCTAAAAATAATTTTTTTGTGACAATTTTTTACATACGTCACTAAAAATTAGCAATTAGTGACTTTTTTTATCATGATTTTTATAAATTGTCGCTAAAACTTACAAGTAGTGACTTTTTTTTGGACAAATTTTTTCCATAGGACCTATTAGACAATAAGTCTGCTTATCAGGACCTACACGTAAGTACCCCTTAATAAATTAGGCTTTGTGAAACCAATTACTTTCAATTTGGGGATTTTATCGTTTATGTCTATTGTTTTTGTTTCAGGATTTTATTGATTGTTAGGAATTTTAGGTAGTAAATAAGGAAGCAAACTTTACATTATAAAGCCAAATGCTGTAGTACATAAAACACCCAGTTTAGAATTACATAGTTTTTTCCTCTTTTTTTTTGGGTAAAAGTTTTGGTTTAAAGACATATTGAGTGTGTAGTGTATTGCTGTTGAATCATGAACCTAGGAGGGAGGTCCATTGCTCTGTAACAAATCTTGAAAATCAAGTTTCAATGTTTATGAGTTAAACTTTATGTAGTCTAAGGTCTCGTTTGGCAAGTGATTTTTTTAGCCAAAAAGTCAAAAAGTCACTAAAAAAATCAAAAAGCCAACAACACATATCAAAAAGTCAAAGATTCTCTTTTCTCTCTACTTTTTGCATATCTTTTCTCAAAAAGCCAAAAAGTCATCCCAAACATACTAGTCTTTTTTAGCTCATATTTTAGCCAAATAGCCAAAAAGTTACAAAATTAGCCTGTTCCCAAACGAGACTTAGTTTGTTTTAGTTTTTAAATTCAAATGCAGAGGAAGGCACAAATGTAGCGGTTGGCTGAATTTATTTTCTTTTGTTGTATGGGTATGTAGGGCTGTTGCAATTCTAAGAGCCAAAGGTATCTTCACTGAATTTATTTATTTTTCCTTAAACAATCCATCTTTACAGTTATTTGCTTACAAAGTTCAATTTTTTAATTATGTGGTTTAGGGAAACTTGTCGAAGAGATCACTCCACAGTAATGTAGAGAAGTTTGAATTTTAGGCTGAGGTGTCTCGGCTTATGGACATCATTATCAACTCACTTTACAGCAATAAAGATATCTTCTTTAGAGAATATATTTGGCATGGTAGTGAATATATTTGTGTATGGAGGACATGTTTTGTTCTGATTCTCTGTTTTGTATGGAATAATATTATTATTTTAGATTGGAATATACTTAATTTGTATGGAATTTGACATTAAAAGTTATTTTTTTTGGATGGTTGGACATGAAATGGATGCAAATTGCGGAATGATTCATAATAGATGTATTGTTTTGTTTATATATATATATATATATATATGATACAGGTTGCATGGAATACATATATGTTGTAGACAAATTAATTAAAAAATAAAATAAAATCATGTTTTTGGTGACTAAACAATTAGTAGCCAAAAATGAGGTAAATATTTTTAGCAACTAAATAGTTAGTAGCTAAAAATAAAAATAAAATGGAAAAAAACTTTTGGCTACTAAATATTTAGTAGCTAAAAATAAAAATAAAATGGAGAAAAACTTTTGGCTAACAAATATTTAGTTGCTAAAATAAAAGCAGACTTTAGGCGACGAAGAATTTAGTAGCTAAGAAAAATAAAACGAAAAAAATAAAAAAAATAAGATGAAAAAAAATACCCTTTTTGGTGACTAAAACTTCGGTCGCCGTAGATACTTCAAGTTTTGGCGACCAAAGTTTTAGTAGCAACAAATAAAATTTTTGGCGACTAAAATATTATTTTTGGCAACTAAAAATATTAGTCGCCATTTATAGGACTTTTGGTGACTAAATATTTTTTAGTCGCCAATACCTTCCTTCACAACCTTCCCGCGACCAATCCAGCGACCAAAATATTTAGTCGGGCAAAACTTTCGGCAACTAAAAATTGTACTTTTGGCGACTAAAAATTTAGTCGCCAAAAGTAAAATTTCCTGTAGTGAATTTTATTAATGTTTCGAATTCAGATAATGATTAAAATAATCTAAGTAATTTAATACCCCTTCAAGGAAAAAATATTAAAAGAAAGAAATAAATAATGGCCTATATCTATTGAATTAAGTGGGTGGACTTGAAATTTGAAAGTCTTTTAAGGTCGGGTTTGGAATGGTTAGATTAAGCACGATGTCAGGCCGAGTTTGACATAACAAATATCTTCTTACTATATAATACAAACTTGACCTGATCCGAGATTGGTCGACCCCCTAGTTTAAGGCTTAAAAACTTAATAATATTTTGCAAATGTGATTTAATTTCCTTGCATATGTGTGGGTAATGTTCTTATATATGTCAATGATTAAAAGATTTTAATATATTGATTAAACAATTAATAATTGCATTTAAAGCGAAAAAACCAATAGTTATATGACATGTTATATTTTATAAATTCAAAAATTCTAAGAAAATAAAGTTGGAGTTCTGGATCCTAAAGACCCATGTTTTGCAGTGATATATAGTATAGATATAGACTTGAAACTCAAGAACCTTTTGGAACCCTTGGGATTTTTTTAATCTTTCCAAGTTCCTTCCACATTTTGAACTCTTTTGTAACGGCTCGGGTAGTGTGATGTCCCGGGTCCTAGACTTGACCAGTATTGCGTAGTCAGGAGGTTTGCTTTACTTCCGGCATTTTGATTCTTGTATTGAGTCATTGAGATTTCAATTCCGCTCTTATTTAACCTCTCTTAACGTTTTCGGGTTGAAATTTTGAGTTTTGGGCATTAGAACTTATATCAGGGCGTGTAATCAAAAGTTTTGGCTTTGGCTGGCAAAATTGCTTGTGCGGATTTGGTAACTGCTCGAGTAGAATCACTCAGGGATTTTGGGAAATTTTAGCAGAAAACCGCTTATGCGGATCTGAAAACCGCTCGTGCGGATTTTGTTGAAAAATCTGGGTTTTCCTCGAGCTCAAACCGCTTGTGAGAGGCATGAGAATCCGGTCGTGTGGATTTGGAAATTTGCTCCTACGGAATTTGAACCGTTCATGCGGATTTCGACACGTCTGTCTCGAATTTTGAGTTTTTTTTTCTAAAAACTGATGCCAAAAACGTATTTTACACACTTTATCATATATATATATATATATTCATCTTTTCTCCTCTATCTCTCTATAAACCCACCCAAACCCAAACTTCTCTCTGAGATTTAGCAAAAACTATCAAGTGTTTGATAGGGCTTTTTACATCAAATCGAAGAGGGATGAGGGCTACGTTTTCACCGATCGAATCAAGTTTTCATCAACATTGGATTTTAGGGTTATTCTCTCTTTCCTCTCCCAAGCTTGAGGTAGGGATATTCTTAGAGTTATATATATTTTTGCAAGTCTATGCTTGTTAGGAACCTTTCTCTTACATTTGAACTATGATTTTGGATTCTTGAAACTCTAAATGATTTTGAAAGTGGATTGTCTTTATATCTTTCCTAAAACTTTGAAAGTATGAGGTATGTTGTTAAGTGTGAGTGTTCTCTTGGAAAAATCCTTTCAAAATGGGGAAAATCTAGGTTTGGTGGACACCCTAGAAAGTTTGGGAATTTTGGGTAAAGTGTGAGTTATTATGAAATTCATGCTTGATAAATTATTATAGTGAATAATTGATGAAGATATTTCTATAAATGTATCTAATGAGGGATTTCATATAAAAATGAGAAATGTTTGATTTTGAAGCTTGATGAATAGCTTATTGTTGGTTTGTCTTGAAAAGACCAAGTTTGAAAATGATGATTAATATGTGGAGAATGCATGTATGATGATATTGTTATATTATCCCTCGGAGGATATATATTATGATGTTACATTGAGAATTGATGTGGGAAATGGAAGATTGTGTGGTGGAATTGAAAATGAAACTATTTTAATGTATTGTTACATGTTGCATTGCCATTCCATTCCATATTCGTTATCATTGATTTCAAATTTTGTATTTGAAAACTATTGCTTTGAGAAAGGAATTGTTTTGTGAAACAAGATCATCTTGAATTTTTTTGGGGGTAAATACGTTGGTAAGTCTGAATAGGGGGTGTAGTTTGGTATTGATTAAGTTAGCTTAAGTGTCCATGGTAAAAGACCGAAAACACGCGTGGATGAGGTACCACGTGTGTTCCGATTAGCAATCGGTAAAGTGGTGATTGGTAGTACTTGATATGCCTATTTACAGACACCAACCTAGGGATTACCTTACCACCCCTTGAACTATATTGAAGTTATTGAATTGTTGTGTTTTCAAATTTGCATTGTGCATAAGATTTTCAAAAGATAAAGAAATATATTTTAAGCATGACATGACATATGCATTGAAATGAGGAGACTATACAAAATGTATACACTTTGTTAAGATCTTTCTACTAGGCTTTATGCTCACCCTAGTAGATTTTGTGCAGGAAAAGATGTGGTGATCTCACTGAATTAAAGGCGTGGAGTGTATTTTGAGGGCAAAAGACTCTTTTTCTTTTGCTATTATTTTGACAAGCCTTTCTACTGGGCTTTGTGCTCACCCTAGTAGATTTTGTACAGGAAAAGATGTGGTGATCTCACCGAATTAAAGGTGTGGAGTGTATTTTGAGGGCAAAAGACTCTTTTTCTTTTGCTATTATTTTGACAAGCCGATGGATTTACATGTATAGGTTTCGATAACCATTTTGTGTAACCAGGCATAAACCTTAGAACTTGTAGCCTTTGAGGGGCATTAGATTGTATTCGTTTTGATGTGCTACATGCTATAGATTCATATTCTAGGAAATGTTGAATGTATAATTGCATGTGGAATACTTTTGTTAATCTCTACAGTATAATGAATACAAATGTTAGAGATTTGATGATGATGTTAATGATGAGGCATTATATCTCATATACATTTATGCAATGGAAGTTGTTATGTTGGAAACAAGATCATGTGGTTGGAATATGTTGAGTTTTCTTATGTTAAATATTTTGGGGCTTTATAACTTGGTATCAGAGCTACTGAATTTGAATACTTGGGGCTCGCTTGAAGTGATTGTTTTTTCACAATGGGTTCATTTCACTAAACTAGGAGATGTTCCATGTATTAGGTGATAACATGTCTATATGACTAGATGGGTATGAGATTGAACTTTTAGGACGTTGTTTGCGTCTATTAAATTCTTTAAAGCCTTATTAAAAGGTCACCTGATCAATGCTCATTCTAATAAGAATTATCAATATTTCGTGGGACAAATTTCATCGTAATGGAGTAATCCATATGTTTTTATGTGATTAAGTGCTTATGCGGAGTGAAACTAAGTGTTTACACGAAATGGAAACTTATAAAATTATTGTGATGGGACGTGTGAGATAAGTTGTAAGCACATATGCGATTGTGTGCTAAATTGTCTATTCTTGTCCTTAATTCGGATGTCAGGAAGAGGTCAGGCACGTGGTGGAAGAGGCGGAAGGCGTGGTAGGCCAGGCTGAGGTGTTCATGAAGTATTCGTCTATGAGGTTCTGGTGCAGGAAGAGAGGTTTGGCTAAACTAATACAGCCGAGTAAGTAGGCCAAGCTAATGTGGCCAAGCAAATGGGACAAGCAGTAGTCCTAGAGCAACTAGGTCAAGCTGCTATGGGTGCCCTAGCCCGAGAAATAACAAGGGCTTTAAGAGAGTCAATGAACATCTTAAGGGTGGAGAACCAAACCTAAGAGAATGCCGTGGAGATAGCCTTTCTTACTTGAGAGTTCTTACGGACCAACTCGGATGAGTTTCACGGTGGCCTAGAGCCCAAGAAGGCAGATGAGTGGCTTGAACAAATGATGAAGACATTTGAGATGCTTCACATTGATAATAGTGAACTGAGGGTGACTCTGTCAAGTTACTACCTCAAAGGGGATGCGGGCCAATAGTAGAAGTATGCTAAAGGCAGAGTGGGGCGGACATGGGAAGCTTTTGTCATTGCTTTCCAAGACAAATAACTACCTCCCACTGCTAGAGAGAGACCGAGGCAAGAATTTCAAAACCTGAAGCAACTAAACCTGTCAGTGGCCGAGTTTGAAACGGCCTTCACTAGGCTGTTCTGCTTTGCACCAGAGTTGGTGGCAGTGGAGGAATGACGTTGCATAGAATTTGAGAAGAGATTGAGAACCAAAAGCTTGTTCAAGGTTGCCAAAAACATGATCCAGAACTATGACCGTCTTATGGAAGCGGCGACACATGTAAAGATTATAGTGCAGGTCGAAGATGGAAAACTTCGGGGTTCGAAGTCTAGGGGCAGAAGTTGCAGAGGACTTCAAACTTAGTAAGAAGCATAGGGGCTCCGTTTCATCCCAGCCCCAATCACAGTAGACTAGATCTAATTTCCTATTGCTGAGTATTGGCCCGGGGAAGAATGCTCAAGGTAGATTTACTTGTTTCAAGTGTGGCCAACCAGGTCACAAGGCTAGTGCATGCCCACATAAAGAAGAAGGGCTACAGATGTTACCACCACCACCATCTAACTGATCTCAGAGTTAGTCCCAGAGTAGGGGACATGGGCTTATATTTTTTTAGTGTGGTTAGTTGGGGCATTTGAGGAGAGCTTGCCTGCAGTTGAGAGGCGCATCTGGTGCATCAGGGTTGAGGCAAACTTAAAGCCACCAGTAGGCTCATTCAGTCTAGACCTCATGAGCTAATCAGGAAGCTACCTTAGCTCAATCAATATAGTAGACCTATGCTCCTAGAGATGAGCAGGTTGATCAAAGGCTATAAGGGCACGTGTATGTTATTATAGCGCCAGAGCAGTTGCTAGGATCCTTTATTGTGAGAGGTAATTTTGTTATGTTTAATTCTTTGGCTAGTGTGTTGATTAATATGGGTGCATTGCATTCATTTACTGCTTTTACTCTTGCATTGGGGTTAGAGATTGATCAGTTGGAGTCTCTTTGTGGGTTGAGTCATCGATTGGGGGTAGAGTGGCATTATTGCGAGTGTGTTGCTCATACGCGATTGAGGTCGCAGATCGCCGACTCTTTTTTAACTTCATCATCTTAGACATGCACACTTTTGACATTATTTTGGGTATAGATTTGTTGAAACACTTCCAGGCTACTATAGATTGTCACCGCCACCGCCACCGAGTGTCTCTCTGCACACCTACCGGGGATTGTTTTTATTTTCTATATGATCGGGGTGCTAGTTCGACCCCACCGTTGTTTGACCTTTAGAGTTGAGAAAGACTTAGTTTCCTTTTTGCCTTTTTCTTAGCCAGTGATGGTATCATGGTTCAGAATGATTACCAAGAGTAGTTTGTGAATACTTGGATGTTTTCCTTGAAGATCTTACTAGGTTGCCACCTCCTGAGGATGAATTCTCCATTGACTTAGTGCTCGACATGGAACCAATTTCCATGACACCATATAGATTTGCATTAGCTGAGTTACATGAGTTGAAGATCCAACTCCTAAAACTTTTAGACAAGGGTTTCATTTGCCCTAGTACATCACCTTGGGAAGTGTCGGCTCTCTTTGTAAAGAAGAATGATGGGTCATTGTGGCTGTGTATTAATTTTCGCAAGTTGAATCAAGTTACCGTTAAGAACAAGTATCCTCTACCTAGAATAAATGAATTATTTGACTAACTTAAATGGTCTCATTGCTTTTCAAAGATAAACTTGAGATCGGGGTACCATCAACTGAGAGTTAGAGAAGAGGATATCCAGAAAACAGCATTACGCACGCATTATGGCCACTATGAATTCCTAGTGTTGCCTTTTGATTTAACCAATGCACCTGCTTCCTTTATGGGCTTGATGAATTGAGTCTTTCGAGAATTTTTAGACCGCTCTGTGGTCTTTTTTGTGGACGATATCTTGATTTATTCAACCTCTGAGGAGGAACACGAGGAATACTTGCGGATAGTGCTCGACTTGCTTAGGTGCACTAATTGTATGCTAAATTTGAGAAATGTGAGTTTTGGCTGATAGAAGTGAAATTTTTGGGGCATGTTGTGCTGGGAGAAGGAGTAACTGTAGATTCTTCTAAGATAGATGCCATGCAAGATTGGAAACAACCTAAGAATACTTTTGAAATCTGGAGTTTCCTAGGGTTAAACGGGTATTATCATCGTTTTGTAAGGGACTTCTCTAGTCTAGCCGCACCATGGACCAGGTTGACAAGGAAAGATGTCAAATTTGTGTGGAACAAGACTTGTGAGAAGTCATTTTAAGAACTTACGACTATGTTGACTACCGCACCGATTTTGATAATTCCAAAAAGGGGCTTGGGTTATACCGTTTATTGTGATGCGTTCTGGGATAGACTTGGTTGTGTGTTGATGCAAGAAGGGAAAGTTGTGGCTTATGACTTACGACAACTGAAAACTCACGAGAAGATCTACCCCATCCATAACTTAGAGCTAGAGGCTGTAATTTTTGCCTTGAAGATTTGAAGGCATTATTTGTATGGCGAGAAGTTTGATGTTTTCTCCAATCATAAGAGTCTAAAATACTTGTTTTTCCCAAAAGATTTGAATTTATGCCAACAGAGATAGATAAAATTTATGGAGGATTATGAGTTTGAGTTACACTATTATCCAGGGAAGGCTAATGTTATGGCCGATACCTTGAGTCAAAAATTCATAACTAGTGTGACAAGTGTGGCCATTCGAGAATGGGATATGCTAGGTGATAACGGTGATTTTGATTTGCATCTGGGTGAGTCTAGTGAGGGGCTACCTTATTTACCTTAATCGCACAACCCACCTTGATTAGCAGAGTCATAGAGTCACAATAGGGTGATTGTGAGGTAGAGACTATTCGTGATAGGATCTTCAATAGAAAAGAAGAAAAGGGTTTGAACATCCACTCGAATTTGAGTGTGAGGTATCTAGATCGTTTGTTTGTGCTGGAATCTTGTAGAGGCGAGGTACTCGGAGAATTTCATCACTCACGCCTTGCAGTACATCTGGGAGGTACTAAAATGTATCATGATCTTAGTTGTCAGTTTTGGTGGAGGGATATAAGCGAGATGTTGCTTTATTTGTTATGCAATGCCTTACTTGCTAGCAGGTAAAGGCCAGACACCAAAAACCAATGGGTTTGCTACAACCCTTACATATAGTAGAGTGGAAATGGGAGCATGTTATAATGGATTTTGTAGTTGGGCTTTCGAGAACATAACAGTAGTGATGTCGTTTGGGTGATTGTTGATAGGTTGACTAAGTCTACACACTTCATTCCGATATTAACCGGCAACTCAATTGATTATTTGGCAGAGTCATACATTAGAGACATAGTTCAACTTCATGGGGTCCCTGTGATCATTGTTTCGGATAGAGATCCTTGTGTCATCGCCCGATTGTGACAAAGCCTTCAAGAGGTGTTGGGAACTAAGTTGACCTTTAGCACCGCTTATTATCCTCAGACCGATGAGCAGTCAGAGCGTATTATTCAAATTTTGGAGGACATGCTTAGATCTTGTGTCCTTGATTTCAAGGGGTTTTAGGAAAGGCACCTACTGTTGATTGAGTTCACCTATAACAATAGTTATCAGGCCAATATTAGGATGGCACCATTCGAGGCCTTGTATGACCAACCTTGTAGATCACCAGTTTGTTGGGCCGAGGTGGGTGTTCAATAGACGATCGAGAAAGTTGCTGTCATTCGAAAGAGGTTAGCTACAACTCAAAGTTGATAGAAGAGTTATGTCAATAAGAGAAGACGACCTCTATCCTTCAAGGTCGGTGACCATGTGTTTCTTAAAATCTCATCGAAACGGGGTTTGATGAGATTTGAAAAGAGTGAAAAATTGTCTCCAAGGTTTATTGGACCTTTTGAGATTTTAGAGCAGATTGGGGAAGTGGCATACCATTTAGCCTTATCGTCACAACTTTCTGGGATTCACGACATGTTTCATGTATCTATGCTTAGGAAATATGAACCCGACCCTTCATATGTACTTGAATGGGTTGACTTAGAGGTAGATGAGAATGCCTCATACGAAGAACGACTAGTTCAAATTTTAGATGTCCAAGAACAAGTGTTAAGGGGCCAGACCATACCGTTAGTGAAGATGTTATAGAGACACCATGGGGTTGAGGAAGCAACTTGGGAACGGGAGGCGGAAGTCCGTTAAAATTGCTAACCACTTGTTGTTATCATTGTTGGTGTTTTTCTTTTCAAGCATGAGAACTGTTGTAGGATTGTCACAATTGTGTTTGGACTTCATGCATATGATTATCGTATTAGTGGTTGGTATTGTGGCTTTGGTCCATGGAAACTATGATGATGGTAGTGGAATGTTGTTGAGATGGAGATCTCCATGCTATTATTGAATTGTTATTGTTATTGACTCATTATTGTCATTGGTGTGGTTGTTATCGCTCGGAGTCCTTTTATTGCTGAATTTTTTTTTTCCTAAGGGGGGACGTTTGTGATGTCGTGGGCCCTAGACTTGACCGGTATTACATAGTCAGGTGGCTTGTTTTACTTCCAGCATTTCGATTTTCGTATTGGGTCGTTAAGATTTCAATTTCGCTCTTACTAAACCTCTCTTAATGTTTCCAAGTTGAAATTTTGAGTTTTGGGTGTTAGAAGTTGTATTGAGGCGTGGAATCCAAATTTTTAGCTTTGGCTGGCAAAACCGCTCATGCGAATTCGGTAACCGCTCGAGCTAAATCACTCAGGGATTTTGAGGAATTCTAGGTAGAAAATCGCTCGTGCAGATATGGAAGCCACTTGTACGGATTTTGTTAAAAATTCTGGATTTTTCTTTGGCTTAAACCACTCAGAATAGGCATGAGAATCTGCTCGTGCGGAATTTGAACTGCTCGTGCAGATTTTGACGTGTCTCTCTCGTATTTTGAGCTATTTTCCTCAAAACTGATGCAAAAAAAAAAAGTGTTTTACACAATTTTTCATATATATATATACATCTTTTTTCCTCCATCTCTCTACAAACCCACCCAAACCCAAACTTCTCTGTAAGATTTAGCTATCAAGAGTTTGATATGGCTTTTTACACCAAATCGAAAAGGGCGATGAGGGCTATGTTTTCATTGATCAAGTAAAGTTTTCATCAACATTGGATTTTAGGGTCCTTTTCTCTTTCCTCTCCTAAGTTTGAGGTAGGGATATTCTTAGAGTTATATATATATATATATTTTACAAGTCTATGCTTGTTGGGAACATTTATCTTATATTTGAACTATGATTTTGGGTTCTTGAAACTCTAGATGATTTTAAAAGTGGATTTTCTTTATATTTTTCCCAAAACTTTGAAACTATGAGCTATGTTGTCAAGTGTGAGTGTTGGCTTGCAAAAATCCTTTCAAAATGGGAAAAATCTAGTTTTGGTGGAAACCCTAGAAAATTTGGGGATTTTGGGTAACGTGCGAGTTATTATGAAATTCATGCTTGATAAATTATTATGGTGAATAATTGATGGAGGGATTGATTTTGTGAAAAAATGAGAAATGTTTGATTTTGAAGCTTGATGAATAGCTTATTGTTGGTTTATCTTGAAAAGGCCAAGTTTGAAAATGATGATTAATATGTGAAGAATGCATGCATGATGATATTATTATATTATCCCCTCGAGGATATATATTATGATGCTACATTGAGAAGTGATGTGGGAAATGGAAGATTGTGTGGTAGAATCTAAAATTGAACTATTTTAATGTATTTTTACATGTTGCATTGTCATTCCATTTCATATTCGTTATCATTGATTTCAAATTTTGCATTTGAAAACCATTGCTTTGAGAATGGAATCGTTTTGTGAAACAAGATCATCTTGAATTGTTTTGGAGTAAATACGTTGGTAAGTCTGGATAGGGGGTGTAGTTTGGTGTTGGTTAAGTTGGCTTGAGTTCCTATGGTGAAAGACCGAAAACACGAGTGGAGGAGGTACCACATGCCTTCCGGTTAGCAACTGGTAAAGTGGTGATTGGTAATACTTGACATGCCTACTTGCAGACATAAACCTAGGGATTACTTGAGTCGTATTTACTACCCTTGACTATATTGAAGTTATTGAATTGTTGTGTTTTCAAATTTGTATTGCACACAACATTTCCAAAATATAGAGAAATATATTTTGAGCATGACATGGCACATGCATTCAAATGAGGAGACTGTATAAAATGTATATATACTTTGTTATCTTCTTACTGGGCTTTCTACTTACCCTAGTGGATTTTGTGTAGGAAATGTTGTGGTGATCTCAACGAGTTAAAAGTGTGGAGTGTATTTTGAGGGCACAAGACTCTTTTTCTCTTATTGTTATTTTGACAAGCCGATGGCTTTACATGTATAGGTTTTGATAACCATTTTGTGTAACCTGGCATAAGCCTTGGAACTTGTAGCCCTTGAGAGCATTGGATTGTATTCGTGTTGATGTGCCACATGCTATAGATTCATATTCTAGGAAATGTTGAAAGTATAATTGCATGTGGAATACTTTTATTGATCTCTAGAGTATAATGAATACAAATGTTAGAGATTTGATTATGGTGTTAATGATAAGGCATTATATCTCATATACATTTATGCAATGGAAGTTGTTAAGTTAGAAACAAGATCATGTGGTTGAAATATGTTGAGTTTTCTTATGTTAAACATTTTGGGGCGTTATAGGTAGAGGCTCAATTCATTTTGGAATTTGCCTTACTTATCTTCCAATCTTTTATTTCGATTTTTTTGGCTTGATTGAGTGTATGTTACACCCTTGTGAACCAAAATCCTGGGTTGGTGACCCATCACATGTGGGAGCAATTGATTGCATTTTGGAGCAATCGATCACTCTTTAATTTTAAATTTGATTGAATTCAAGCAGTTTGTAGAGATTAAAAAGGGGATCGATCTCATTGGGGCGATCAATTGCTCTTGGTGGTGCGATTGATTGCCCTGCTAATTTATTTTGGGTGAATTTTAGTAGAACGCAGTGACTGATAGGGGATCGGTTATTTTGTGGGTGATTGATCACTCACTCAAGTGTGATTGATCCTTTGAGGAGAAAAGTTAAGTCAACCTTTCTCCTTTTTTCTTTTCACTGTCCTTTCTTTTATCTCTCTCTCTCTTTCACTCTCTCTATCTTCTATCCAAAAATCCTCTCCACTCTCTCTAAAAACACACAAACTATACAAATCCTTTATTCCGCCCCCATTTAGAGTTGGAATCTCACATTGCTCCTTTGATCAATAGTGTAGAGCACATCAAGGGCGTTGTTGCTATTAGAGCTGATCGCCAGTAAGACACTTCCAAAATTTTGAGTTTGTTCCATCTCTTTCTATAATTTGAGGTAGGGTTTTTTTTTCTTTTTCTCTTTTTTTATATTTTTTTAAGCTCTGTATATATATATATATATATATATTATCATGATTATGTCGTAATTTGCTAGTTATGATTATTTGGAGAATTGGGAGATTTTTTTATGATTTATATGATACTAAAAAACTAACTAGGGCTTGCTCACATTTTATTAAATTCTCAAAGTTTATCTTCTCTAAATGACATATGATATTTGAATTTCAAGATTTGGTACTTAAATTGAGAAAGCCCTAATTTCGTTTAAAACCCTATAAGTGTTGCAATTGAAGCTATGAACTGATTTGGAAATCGGTAAAGGATTGCATTATTGTAGAAATGAATTGGAAACAAGAAAAATTGAAACCATATGCATGGCAATGATATTTTTCACATTTGCTAATTGTACTAGTACATTCTTTTGAGAAATTGTTGTTGGGTCTATTTCGAGAAAATTAGAGTTTAGTTGGATTATTAAAGTAAATAACATGGTAGAATATGGGATGTGTAGAAAATTTTGGTGAAGAGAATTACATTGGCTTGAGGTCCATGGTGAAAGTCCAAAAACCCACGCAATGTAGGTGCCCAGTTGTCCTTCTGGTTAGGAGCTAGAGAAGTGGGAATGTTTTTGGTGGTTCTTTTATAGACAAGTGAGCTATTTCTTTCCAAAATTGTGCTACTTGAAGACACATGTCTAGGGATTTCCTGCATATTATTTATGGTTTAATAATTGCTAAAATTGGTGTTGGGACTTGGATCATTTTCTTGAAATGGCATCATATTGCATTCATGATCATAGTCATGTTAACACATATATACATTGTTAATATTATCTTTGTTGGGCATTAGTGCTCATTTCTCAGTGGAAACCTATAGCGACTCGGGTTAAGACCTGACCAATTTGTATTATTTGGTTCAGGATCCGGTACTCATGGTTGTCATATATACTCCTTGTTGTCTTGTTGTACTATAGGATTGGTTGTTTGGAGTTGTCGATTGGATTTTGAACAGGTTGTGAGTTAGTTTTTTTCTTCTTCTTTTTTTTTTTTTTTTTTTTCCAAAAGAGTTTCTACCTATTTATTTTCAGGTTTGCTCGAGTGGTCTTTGGTTCCTTCCATTATCTGTGTTTGTAGTATGAACTTCTAGGAGTGGGGCGTTCATCGCTCGAGCCATGGGTTAGTCACTCGAGCAATATTCTGTGTCTAGCGCTCGAGTGGTCTTTATTTTAATTGAGCGATCTCTTTGTAGGTCTGAATTATTGGGAGGGGGTCATTGTGCGCTCAAGCCTTGAGTTGGTCACTCAAGTGGTTTCTTGTGTCGAACGCTCAAGCGGTATTTTGGTTGCTCAAGCGGTCTGTGTGTATATCAGTAATGGAAAAGGATCTTTTCTTTCACTTTTTGATCTCTCTCTCTCTCTAAAAGGTAACTTTACCAAATTTCTTCATTCTCTCTCTAGTTCTTGTTTAAACACCTCTGTAGACTCAAATTCGTTGGTCTCGCTACCATAGTGCTTTGGAGAAAAGTGTAGAGCTTGTAAAGGTGAACATTCTAATTAGAAATGTTTTCATATTTGGCTCTATCAAAAATTGGGTCTTGTTCTTTTCTCCTTCTACCCTTGAGGTAAGGATTTCTTTAACCTCCTTGTATGATTCTTAGCCTTGTTGTGTGTTTCTTGAAAAGCGTAGTGATTTGGGAGTAGTGGGTTTGATTTAAGGTTTGGTATTGGGAATATAAAAGAGGGGTTTTCAAATAGATTCATGGGAATTGTTGTGGAAATGAGTATATTTTTAAGTTATGTTGAAATATTGGAAATTTCTCCTTTAAATGTGTTTTTGAAAAGAATAGTTATTTTGTTGGAAATCATTAGTTTTGAACTAAGAATAAAGGGAAAGATGTTAAGTTTTTGAAAAGATAAAATGAATGTATCTATTAATGATGAGAGTGGAGTTAAATATGTATTATCACTCCTATCTTAAGATTATGAAGTTATAATTGTTGTTGGAGATTTATCTTTTGTATAGAGATACCTGTTTTAGGCAATTGGTGGAGGGTAGTTTTGATTGTTATAGAAATTGCATGAGGATTAGGTTAATTGAAACCAACTACTCATACATCTTGCATTGAACATTGTTTCATATTTATACATTCAAAAAGTATTGTTTTGAGAAAAATGGGTAAATACCTTGGTGAATCTGGTTAGAGGGTGTGATTGTGGTATTATTTATGGTGGCCTGTGTGTCCTTGGTGATAGTCCAGAAACTCGCGTGGTTAGGTGCCGATCTTTTTGGTTAGTACCAGTAAAATGGCTTTGGTAGCACTTGTATAGCCTATTGACATACATGTACTTAGAGATTCCCAATGTTATGTATCCACTGTTTTGTTTTTTGATTTAAATTATTGTTTTACGAACTGATTTATAATCATGGCATTGCATTGTTTTGAAAGAGAAAGTGTAACATTTTGGTAAATGGTATGCATATGGATTCACCATATGACTTTGTTAAGTATCATACAGTGTGTTCAAGTATTCTCTATTGGGCTTTAGCTAACCGTATGTACAAACCAATTTTCAGGCGCTAATGGTATGCTTCCACCAAGGATTTAGCTTGGGAGGATCGTAGAGCTGAAGACTCATTTTGTTTTTATTTTATTGTAAATATCTTTTGTACAAGCCTCGAGCTTTTTACTTGTTTTGGGCTTGACTCGCTTTTATTGTAACCAATCATCGTCTTAGAAATATATAGCCAGTAACGCATGAACTTCTCTGAATTTCCTTTCATTTCCTGTATACCACCTTATGTCACATGTTATAGATTTAGAATATAGGGTTTGTGAATGTATGATGCATGTGGTTTCTTTTGTAATGATTATTAAATGAATTAATAAAAGTATGAAGTCTTATTAGTTTCTACGTAATTAGTGTACTTTATGGGATTATCTATTGTTGTTATTTGGGGTGTTAAAACTTGGTATCAGAGCTTACCGGGTTTGGATACTTTGGGCTAATGGGAAATGGTTATTACCACAATAGGTTTGTCTCGCTAGATAATGATAGACATATACCTGGTATGCTATGTGATAACATGTTTATGTAATTAAGTGAGTATGAAATTTAGTTTCTAAGATGGTTATGTCTACGAATTCCTAGAAGTCACGTTAGAAGAGCACTTGATCACTACTTATTCTAATAGGAACTCTGGTAATGTCGCGGAACGGTTATTATCTAGAAAATAAATTCGTTTGTGAATACGTGATTCAGTGCTTTTGAGTGAAATTATTATGTAGTCCATTGTCTTAGGACATGTGTGAATTAGGTATGGCACATTGTGTATTACCTTTATTAGTATGTCAAGACACAGACGTGGTGGTAATAGGCGTGGTAGGCCTAGGCGACAAGAAGTGTCGATTCTAGATGAAATTCTGACATAGGAGGATGGAGTTGGTTAGGCCAACGTGGCTGAGCTAGTAGGTTAGCAAGCCATGGGCACTTTAGCCAGTGAAACGGCAGGAGCATTGTAGGAATCCATGGACATTCTCAGAGCTGAGAATCAAATCCAGGACCATATTACGGGGATAGAGCCATCTTTTCTAAAGAGGGAGTTCTTTCGGTCAAATCCAGATGAGTTTATTGAGGATCTGAAAGAGCCATTGTAGGCCAATGAGTGGCTTGAGCAAATGGTGAAGACGTTTAAGATGCTTGGCATCGAATATGATGGTTTGAGGGTGACCTTGGCAGTCTTTCAGCTGAAGTTGATGCAGGTCAATGGTGGAAATCTGCGAGGGGTCGTAACGAGGTGACATGGGAGGCTTTCTTTACTGCCTTCTAGGACAAGTTCTTACCACCCACAACGAGGGAGAAGTTAATAGAGCAGTTTTTGAAGCTTAAGCAGTTGAGCACACCTGTGGCCGAGTTTAAGGTGACGTTTTGAGGTTTACACCGAAACTTTGGCAACACATAAGAAGGCAGTTATATCGAGTTTGAGAAGAGATTGAGGATTGAGCTCTTTTTCAAGGTGGCTGGGTCTATGATTTGGGACTATGGACGCATTATTGAATTGGCGGCCCATTTGGAGGTGGTGATTCAGGAGGAAGAAAATCGTATAAGATGCTCTAGGCAAAGAGGAAAAGAGTCTCAAAGGGATGCGAGGGACAACAAGAGGCAGAGAGGTTCTTTCTCGCAGCAGTCTAGGTCCACATTTCCTATGCCAATTTTGGGTTTAGGGAGAGGTAGCCAGGGTGGGTTTACGAGCTTTAAGTGTGGTTAGTTGGGCCACAAGTCTCCAGCTTGTCCATAGAGAGGAGGAGGGCAACAGTCTACATCGTTTTCGACTCGTTCTTAGAGTCAGGGCCAAGGAAGAGGGCGGTTGTTTCCCTGTTATCGATATGGGTAGTCTAGGCATTTGATGAGGTTTTTCCCTTAGTCAGGTGGCACATCTGGTACGTCTAGTTCAAGACAAACACAGACCCATTAACCAGCTCAGGCCTTGAGGGCCAACTAGGGAGCCACTTCTGCTCAGTCAGTTCTTCAGGCCTATGCTAAGAGGGGTGAGCAAGTTGATCAGAGGCCTCTGAGGCGTGTGTATGTTATGACCATGCCACAGCAGTTGTCTGTACCTCATGTTGTGAGAGACAACTTTTTACAATTCAATTCCTTAGCCAATGTGTTGATTGATTATAATAGTTTGTTTTGGGTGACCGCTTGAGCGGTCATTCGGTCACTCAAGCGTAGATGCAAAGCTCCCAGTATCTTGCCTGCTTGTAGGTGAGATCGCTCGAGAGATGAAGTAGTCACTTGAGCGTAGAATCTAGGTTCCTAGTATTTTCACTATAGCTCTGCAAAAGTTCTGGAGCTTTGCGTTTATCGCTTGAACGATAGAAAGTTTGAACCCTAACCCTAAACACTTTCCTCTCTCACTTTTTCCATATATTCTCTCTCTCTCTCTCTCTCACACACACACATACACACACATACCCATTTTCAAACCCTAACCCTAAAAATACTTGATTTCCTCAAGTTTTACTAAAGATTCACCTTAAATCCTTCAAGAAAAGTGAAAAGAAAATTTGATTCAAGATTTTCACCGATTGGATCATGTTTTTTTCTTCAAATTTCTTGCTGGGTCTTCAACTCTTAACTACCATTTCGAGGTAGGGGTACTTTTAACTTGTTATATTCTTGATTTGAGATCAATATGTGGTAATTTCTTAGTTATAATAATGTATGAGATAATTTGTTAAATAAAATGGGTTTGTAAACTAATGGGGGGCTTCTACCAAATGATTTTGAGGAAGATTGTAAACGTTCTTGTGGATTTTGACGTTGATGATGAATATTGACTTTCTATATGCAAAGGAGAGGAAAGCCCCAAATTTTATGAAACCCTAGTTTTCAAATTGAATTGATAAAGGGGATTTTGTTCAATTGACTCTTGAATGATGAAATTGAATGCATTGAGTTTACTTTGGCATTGAGATATGTACTTTTGATAACTTGTGGAAATAAATCCTTGGGATTTGGAGATGATGAAATTGTGAAATTGAAGAATTTAGTATGTGATAAATATTATTATTAATCTTGTTGTGGATTGAACAAACCTTAGGGAAAATTTATTGAAAACTCATGCATCATGTGCATCATAATTTCTCATGTGATTTAACCACCGTGTGGGTGTCTGGAAATGTCAAAGGGGTCAATAGCGTATGAGTTCAGGTAGTTGAGTCGGGTTTTGGTAATGGGTTGTATGTTGTATTTGGTACTCGCGTAGGGAGTCAAGGTACCCAATTGTTTTGTCTTGTGCATATCACAGGACAAATGTGGGAAAGGTTTTTGGATGTCCACAAGCCTGCCGTTTATAGAGTCGGTGAATGTGGAAAACTTGATTTTGGGTGTCCATAAGCCCGCATTTCAAGAGTTGGCGGAAGTGGAGAGGGAAAGGTTTTGGGTGCCCATCTCCCTACTCTTTTTTAGAGTCAGCAAATGTCGAAATATTTTATGTATATAAATCTATATGCATGTATGGTTTTGTGGCTCTTGCTTGGGACGACATAGCATATTTACCACCCCATGCTTGTAGACGAGAATTTGAATAGAAATCATTCATTGAACATTTTGGTTTTAAAAGAGAAAATATAGATTTTATCCTAATAAGTGCATGACATGATCATATGTGATGATACAGCGTGTTCCAGATGGAACGGGTCGAACTGATCCACGCTTCCCAAACCAGTATCCGAATGACCAAACCCACAGAGGAACCTGCACAAGAGTTCAACGGGGAACGGGGAGTCCCCCAGCGAACCCTCCGACGAGCAAGTTAGAAAGAGAGGTGGAGTATAGAGATAGATTAGAGATAGAAAGTTTAACTTTCTTCTTGTCTTCGACGTCTGCTTATATCCTCTGGTAATTATTTCGTTGTCCCTTCCGACCTGTCATCTTGGCCGAAAGTCTATGCTCTAGCTTGCCTTGTTCATGGTGAGGCCGTTCTATCTTGACGGGGAGGGGTTATCGTAATAAATGCTGTAAGGGACTTCATTAATGGCTGATGTGCAGTGCAATAACTTTGCAGGATCTTTGTCAGCTTACGTGGCTTGTCCTTCTCTTGCCACGTGTTCTTGATACCATGTTGAGTTCCAACAACGCTGGGCTTTAGTATTTGAATTATGTATTGGGCCCTAAGTGGTGGGCTATAACCATTATGGGCTTGCCCATGTCAGTAGTCCCCCATTCCCAAGTGCAGCTTTAGTCCAACGAAGGGAATAATGAAGAAGACGATAGTTGTGAAAAGCCGAACGAAGGGGCCGACCATGAGGAGGGCCGACTACGACGGGTGGCCAAGTGGAGGGACCGACCATGAGGAGGGTCGACCGCGAAGGGTGGCCGAGTGGAGGGACCGACCATGAGGAGGGCTGACCATGAGGAGTGGCCGAGTGGAGGGAGAAGTGGCGGTGCGCGAGGCTCGAGAAATGGCAAGGCACATGGTGATTTGAATTGGAAAAGATAGGGTAGGGAAGAAGGCAATGGATCGCGGTCGTACACGTGGCGGAATCCCGCAATGGGGAAGGTTAGGCGTTGAGCAAGAAATGAAGCGATAGGCCAATGTAGGGTGTTGAAAAGACAGTTTTTGCAGATTTTTGAAAATTTTCAAACTGGCGAAATTTAATTGCGACCCTTGGAATATAGGCAAACCTTAGGCTTTTGGTATTATTCGCTTTACCTATCTTTTCGCAGAAAATCAAAATGTTCCAGAAGTAAACTCTTTCGTTTCCAGTGATACACCGCTGCAACACTTTATGAACTACCTTGCACCAGCATCTGAAGCTATACGTAGGCATACCAGAGAGATGGCTCGAGAGGAAGTGCCCACTGTGAGACTAGATGCCTTGGGGGACGACGATGCAGTGGACCTGGCAGAGCAATACAGGACGGAGAAGCGACTAGGAAGTGAGGGGGGACTGGCAGGATGACCCCGCTCGTCCACGCTGATAGCGGCTGCGAAGCCAATCAGTCAAGATGAGCCAGATCACTGGTACACGAAGGCCTACAAGTCGACCTTTACTACGGAGGAGTTGGAGGGTCTACGCGAGAAATATCAGATTCCCGCAGAAATAGAGTTAAAACTGCCGACATCAAAGAAGAGGGCGTCCGATGCTCGATCGGGGGAATTCACCCTGTACGAGGAGGCGTTAAAGGGGGGTTTGAGGTTGCCACTCCCCTGGATAGCAGTGGATGTGTTGGATCGGCTGGAGGTGGCTCCGGGCCAACTGATGCCCAATGCGTGGAAGATCTTGCTGGCCTATGCAAGCGCATGGCCGCAGGCGAATGAGGAGGCTGAAATTACGGTGGACGAGTTTTTTGCATGCTACAAGGCTTCGGGCCAGCAAGAAACTTGGGTCACTTTACAAGCGGTGGTAGGGAAGGGTCTGGTGGCGGGGTTGCCGTCGTCAATTAAGGGATGGAGGCTGCGGTAGTTCTATGTGTCCGCCAACGGGGAAGTAAGAGTGCACACCGTGTGGAGAGTGCCAAGCAAGTCGGTGGAGCCAAGGCTGGGGGCAGTGGCAGAGGAGAGGGTGAAGAAGGTGAAGGCATGGAGGGAGAAGGAGGGTGCCAAGTGGGACGACCTCGTTCAGCCCTTAGCCTTGTTTGCCGCAAGGCTGGGCCCTCAGCCGACCGGTGGAGATTTTGCGCCGGCAGAATTAGAGGTGAGAAGGAGGGCGCATGAGGCGGAGGATAGGGCGAGTTTTGCCAAGGCTAATAAATATAAAGAGTCACAGGTAGACCGTTCGCCGAAGGCGATCGTGAAGGAAAGAATCCGACCGCGCCCCAAACAGTTGGGGGAAAAAGACTTGGGTGATTTTGAGCCACGACCGCCCGCAATTGATCCGTTGAAGGAAAGGGCCAACAAGGAGGTGGAGGCTGTGGTAAAGAAGAAGAAAATAGTAAGAGAGATGGAGGAGGGGCCAGCCTTGAAGAAGATGAAGGAGATGGTGGCGGAGAAGACCCCTGAAGTGGGATTGGAGGCAGCGGCGAAGGGAATGGAGAGTGGGGCGACTAGCCCTGAAAATCCAATGGAAGGTGGGGCGATCGACCCTGGGGAAGAGGGGAGCAGCAGGCAAAGGGGGGTCTTGCGCCCCAAGAAGAGGGAGAGAGGGTCAAGTTGAAGACTACCATCTACCACACTCTAGCAATGTCTGGGCGACTGGAGGGAGAATGAGGCCCAACCAGGACTGCTGCCGATTGGCTCTTGGGCGTGGTGGAGGACGCGACAGTGTGCTCGATGGAGAGTTTTACAGAAGCCGAATTGCTAAGGGGGCTCTGCTCAGCCCAGATGGAGGTGACGACCTTAGCAGGAGCCTTGCTGAAGAAAGCGACGTATACGAAAGGTGAAGTTAAGCCATTGAAGGCCAAGTTGGGGGAGGTGAAGGCCCAACTTGAAAGTTTGAGGAGAGAGAGCGCAGGCTGGAGGAAGACCGTGCGGAGTGCATGTGTTAGGGGGTTGGAAGAGGCCCAAAAGGCGAAGAAAATGGAGGTGTTGGCGATGGTGCAAAACAATGTTGCCGACCATGCCCCATGCTGAGCTACTCGCGACCAAGTTGGAGTTAGAGACGGAATGCCGTAAGGTGGTGTCGCTCGAGTTCCAGCTGGTTGGCGAGCAGAAGAAGCTGGAAGAGGCCCAGAAAGCCTGCATCATCGCCAACGAACGGTGGGATGAGGCCATGACCTGCAACGAAGATCTTCGTGCTCAGTCGATCAAAAAGTGGTTCACAAGTCAAGGTTAATTTTGCGATGAACCGTCTTATGAATTGCACTTCACCTAGAAAGCCTCGCACCTCATTTTTAGTCCTTGGTGGTGGCATTTCTAAGATGGCTTTGATTTTGGAAGGGTTGACCTCAATACCTCTCTGTGTGATCAAGAACCCTAGTATTTTCCCTGCTGTAACACCGAACGTACATTTCTGAGGATTCAGCCGCAACCGAAATTCTCTGATCCTTTGGAAGAACTTTTGCAAGGCGATGTAGTGGCCCCCCCTTTCCTTGGACTTGACAATCATGTCATCCACGTACACCTCAACCTCTTTGTGGATCATGTCGTGCAATATTGTGGTTGCAACCCATTGATATGTAGCCCCAGCATTTTTTAACCCAAATGGCATCACCCTGTAACAATATGTTCCCTATGGGGTGGTGAAAGTAGTCTTCTCCCGGTCTTCGGGTGCCATCAGAATCTGATAGTAGCCTGAGAATCCATCCATGAACGAGAGCAGTGCATGCCCAGCAGTGAAGTCCACTAACTCATCGATATGTGGCAAAGGAAAGTCGTCCTTTGGATGGGCTTTGTTCAAATCCCTGAAATCCACACATACCCGAATCTTGCTATCCTTCTTCGGCACCGGAACTATGTTGGCCAGCCAGGTCAGGTACTCAGATACCAGCAGGAACCCTGCGTCAATTTACTTGGTAACCTCTTCCTTAATCTTGAGAGCCCAGTCCAGGCAGATCCTTCTGAGTTTCTATTTAACGGGTAGGGCCACTGGGTCAAGAGGGATCCAGTGCTGTACAATCTCAGGATCGATTTCAAGCATGTCTTCGTAGGACCACGCGAAAACATCTTTGAAATCTTTTAACAAAGCGACTAAGCCCTCGTGCTCCTCCGAAGACAACATGGACCCGATCTGGACCAGTTGTGGGTCCTTCTCAATACCAGCATTAACTGTAGTGATTTCATCAACCAAGGGTTTAACAAATCTCTCCTGCTCTTGATCAATTAATCGTTATAAAATCGGAGGAATTTCTTCCTCGTCGTTTTCATCAAAATTTTGAAAGTCCTGATTAATACAATGAATCAAAGGCACAAAAAAGTACTCAGAAGCCATAGCCATTCCATTCTCATTAATCACTTCCAAATTGTCCGATTCCTCTGTTACAACAGACTCAAAAGAGAAAGAAAAAGATGACCTAGACAGGACTGTGGCATCTGGGTTGTCATCCCCAGGAATATCGGACTCAAACTCAGACGAGCTGGAACCTGATTCTGACTCCACAGGCTCGGTGGAATCAGATTCTGGCTCACTACCTGACCCGGTGCTACTTGATAAAAATCCCTACTCGTACTGCCACATGAGGGAGGGTGCGATGGATGCATTCAAAATGTTTGAAGGTGGGCTCGCAACCGTTTCATTCCCGATCATGGACACTGAGAAGTTATCCCCCAAGCACTTCTTTACGATCGGAGGATCTGAAAGTAGACAAGCCAGTGCTACCCCCACTTCAATCTCGATGCTCTCAGAATTCACTTCTTTATACTGCTCAACTTCAACTAATGGGTCTGTCTGCTCCTCGGCAACGTCATCCCCCGATAACTGCAGGTCAAAGAAGATCTCAAACCCTGGCAAGCGACGCTTCTCTACATTCAACCATGGCTCTGGGAAGCCATAGAATGGAAAATCCTCCTCCTCCTGAACAAAGCGTCCGTTTAGGGTAACCTGTTTGGGTCGGTGCTTTAACTCATAAGGCTTTCCCGCTTGCTTTGCTCTGGCTCTCCCAACCATCTCCTTACCTTTCCTCACCCAGTCCCCTTTGGTAGGCAGATAACCTAAGCCAAAGGTATGCGGGTTGTGCGGCACTTCGGTCGATACTACAATGCCCTTTCGGCCATTTCTTCCTAGTCCCATCCCAGGGATGTGCTGGAGTTTGTTCATGAGGTATACTGACTGAGCGCTAACATTCAACCCTTCATCAACAGCTAAGATGTTCTGTACGACCCGGGCCTCGGCTATGGTAAAATCCGATAGGAACACATCCTCCGTGCCATGCTCGATTTCCAAAACTGGTGTAGACACTTCTGGCGGCGGATGGAACGACGAATTCCCAAAAACTATAGCCACCCCTTCCCGTGAGGGTATTTCAACATCTGATGCAGGGTAGAAGAGACTGCCTTCACCTGGTGCAGCCACGGCCGCCCCAGGAGTAGATTGAAGGTTGCAGGAATGTCCAAGACATGAAAGTCAATCTCGTGTTGTCCTGGACCAACCTGAGTCTGAATTTTCACGGTCCCCATCACCTCTCTTCTTGTGTTATCATATGCCCTTATCACCTGGGCTGTTGGCACAAAGTCCGCGGGCTTCAACCCGATTGCATATGCCGTCATTGACAGGCACACGTTAATAGCGGATCCTGTGTCGACAAGAACCACCGGTATCCATTTGTTTCTACACTCCACAGAGATGTAGAGCGGTTTGTTATGATTCGCGCCCTCAGGTGGTAGTTCCTTGTCGGAAAAGGTCAACATCGGGGAAGCCCTTCCCGAAAAAACCAATCCCACCAGCTGTTCAGGCGTGGTGGCTATTAAGAGTTTGGCCTTGTCTATTGCCGATAGGACAACTTGTCTATAAACACGTGAAACCATAAGCATTCCCCAGATAGAGATGTCTGCTTGTATCTTTTTCAACTGCTTCAGTACGGCCTCTTCTTCAAGTAGCTTCTCTTTCTGCTTCTTCGACTCCTTGTCCTTCCCGGATGCCTCTGGTTGATCTAGGTGCAGGGGCTTGAAATACCGCCCACTCCTAGTCATATGGTCAACTTCACCAATATACTAGGTATCATCTGGTTGATTGCTCCCCCAGTCCTCATCGGTGTGGGCGAGACATAGATCATCGTCTTCCCACCACATTCCATCGGCAGCCAACAGACACCTGTCCGGCTCCGTTACAACTGCCTTGTACCCACAGCACCTTCCGTCCATGTGCTCGCAGCACACTCTGTTCTTGTGCACACAACACGTTCAGTCCCCATAGGGGCTTTGGCCTTTCTGGCTCTCTCAGAATCTTCGATCCCTTCCCGTTCAAACTGCTTCAGTATAGCCTGCTGCTCAGTATCCTCTGTACTCAAAATGTTCAGATCCTGAGCAAAATTCTTAACACCGGTGCTCTCCGGCGGTGCATTCTGATTCCCGGCCCTTCCGGCCACAACTGATGTCCTTGTCCCTGACGGGCCCTATTCTGACTGAGATACTTCAACAACATCTGGTTGGTCATTAAGCCACCCTGTAGCCTCTGCCAACCCATCAAAATCAAACCAGTTGACTGTCATGTCTCCTGGATCTTGTTTGTTGAAAAACTGAAGGTTAGCAATGTCCTCTTCCAGATTCGCTAAGTCATCTAGCCTCTGATCAAGTCCATCCCCCCGTACTATGCAAATCTCTGCCCCCACTGGCAATTCTACATTCGGCCTAACTCGGCCCGCTGACGTAATGTAGCCACTCAGATTGTATGCCTCCTCAGCAAAGCTCCCAAACACTACAAGAATTAACACTTTTGGCAACAAAAAAATTGGTCGCTAAAAGTCTATTTTTGGTCGGCAAAAGTTATCCGCGACCAATTTTTTTTGTCGCTAGTTTGGTCGCCAATTGAGGGTCGGCAAAAGTAATTCGCGACCAAAATTGTCGTTGGTCGGGAAAAGTTACATTTGCCGACTAAATTTTTGGTCGCTAAATATTTATTTACTGCAACTAATCCATTTTGTCGCTAAAACATTTTGGTCGCGAAAAGTTGCCTTTTGCCGACCAAATTTCTTGGTCGCCAATTGTCACATTTCACGACCAAAATTAGTTTGGTCGCCAATTGTGACATTTCGCGACCAAAAATTTTGGTCGCCAATTGTGACATTTTGCGACCAAAATTAGTTTGGTCGCCAATTGTGGCATTTCGCGACCAAAAATTTTGATCGCCAATTGTGACATTCTGCGACCAAAATTAGTTTGGTCGCCAATTGTGACATTTCGCGACCAAAATTTTTGGTCACCAATTGTGACATTTCACGACCAAAATTAGTTTGGTCGCTAATTGTCACATTTCGCGACTAAAAATTTTAGTCGCCAATTGTGACATTCTGCGACCAAAATTAGTTTGGTCGCCAATTGTGACATTTCGCGACTAATCAATTGGTCGCCAAAACTATAAAAACAAAACCAAATTTTGGTCGCCAACATCCAACAAAATAAACCTGTAATTTATAATAATCCATCCAATTTATTCAATATAATCTGTAATTTGCAAAAATCATTCAAACCAACAAAGAAATTGAATCATCAACATTCAACAAAATACATATATCAACCATTTCTGAACCTGTTTAATTAAAGTCAACAACTATTATAAGTTTTCGTCCACAAATAATTCCAAAACTTACTATTTCTTATGCTAACATTAAAACAATTTAAGACATAACAATAAATACATTGTTATTATGTTTAAAAATTTTTATCCACTGTACTCACACCCTTGTGTACCGACGTGATGAACCGTATGATAACTAGTAGTCTCCAAACAATACGAATAATACACCACTCTTAAAAAAAGGCATAAGCTGACCAGTCTGTCGATGGAGTGCTTGCAGCAGCATTATCTCACACTTAGCGTGAATAACAACAACACGCGGATGCGTAATACAATAACACCTCTCTCACACCATCCTAATCTTGGTCACTGATAGTCTGACACAAACTCTCCCTCTCCACTTGAACAGAACCGGTCTGCGGGAAGTGCCTGTCTAACTTGGCGTGTCCACAACTCACCTCCTCTCCCCAACCCCTCCCTGTATCATGTGCAATAGCACCTACTCACTACCCAGTCAACCCGTCTATGCGTACCAAGTATGGAGAGTTTTTAGCCTTCGCGAAACTTACGAGAGACTGTGATGTCCAACACTCGGTGGTATATCTGGAAAGAATTTTTGGCATAATCATAAATAGAGAAAATCATTCGCTCATAGCAAGAACAGCATCCCTTAGGTCACCTCCTCGATCCCTTTAACAACTCTTGGCGTCAAGTGGCAGATCTCTAACGTTTGCATTAACCAAACAAAACAACCAATTCCAAAATCACTCATCTTACATGACATTACAAAACCTGGCAAGATAATCTATATGAGTACTATAAGAAACATTATCAAGTATCTCCAGCTTAAAAAAAATGAATATAACGAAGAAATAACCAAAAATTATACACATCATTCCCCTACAATTCTGAGGGCAGGAAAGCTCTATACCGTCTTGTAAAACTCTTCTGAGTTCGTTATCATTTCCTCGTGCATGTCCCAAGAGTCATATATGTTAAACCTACTATATGTGATTTAAAACAGTTACGCATATATAAGGTAAAAAAGAAGCATAAAAAAATTAATTTTGTGAACCAAGTGGATCTAATTGGGTTGATCAAACTTTTGTGCCTTGTTAATTGCCTTGTTAAGAGTCAAGGAAGATTTCTCCTTCCTGGACTATGACCTCCAACTCACAAAATATATATATAGAATTGTTTGATCTAAATTCATTCTGAGTGACATTCATTTAGGTCACCCTTAATGAATCTATCACATATTGAATTTGTTTGCCTATATTTCTAAAAAATAAAAAAATAAAAATTTCCGTGCGCATATGTGAACTTGGATTGTCATAATAGAATACTTAATAGGAAATGCTAACCATCGCCATTGGATGGTGATTAATGTTCATATATGTGTAAAAATTATATTAACATATATTAACATATATTTTTTGTTTTTTATTTTTTGTAGACATTAAACAAAGAACTATAAAGATAAACGTTACAGTCCTAAGATTTTAATTCCCCCAAATTAGAGCTTTGTTCACCACTCAACCCTAACACGCCATATAAAAACAGAAAAAGAAAAAGAAAAGATGACGACGGTCATTATGCTTTGTACGGTTTGTTAGAATCAACTGGAATGAAATCGTCATTTCATCATAATGTTATTCTCATATTTGGTTCAATAAAAACTATAAAATATATTTGCAAATAGAAGCAGTATTTATCATTATAAATGAATACTTATTGTTAAGGAATGACCATTTCAAAAGGACAAGACCAATTCTTGGCCAACATGAATATATGATATCCAATATACGGACCATTTTTAAAACCCCAACCTTGAGAACCTTAACAATACACAAAACAATCTGAAAACACTAAAATGAATATAAACCACCATTTGCCTATCTTATTTCTTATACCACATGCTTAAAAGAATTCAAAACACTGCTTGCTAAACCAAAAGAGTATTTTGCCCTTACCAAACATGTACAATTTTTTCTCTATTCTATTATATTTATATACCATATATTCATAAGCATGAAGAGAAAAAAGAGATATTTACTCCACTTCTTCAAAGTTCTTTTTAGAGCTCTAGACAGGATGATCTTGAAAAGGAGCTTGGGGGAGATTAACAGTGTGCGGTTTGATGTCTCTACACCGCATGTAAGTCAAGAATTGACCAGGTAGCTCTTCCAATATACTCTGAACAATTGATATCTGTCCACCTGCAGAAACACAAGATAAAGTGATAATAGAGGCACAACTGGCAAAAGACCAGAAAAGAAATTACTGGTGCATGGCGAAAACCTCCAAAATGAGAGAGAGAAGAAGAAACAGGTTATATTAGATGTTGGTATGGAAACCTTGCATCTTGTGAATTGCACTAAGGTCCTTTTTAGGAACAGAAATGGAGCTGACTTCCGTCATCATCTGAGTTTCAAAACCCAGTTCAGGTTTCTCCTTTTTACTCTTACGTATCTCATATGTTTTTACAAATAATTTACAAAATTACCTTACATTTTAGTTTTTTGAAAAAATAGGCGCAATACAGTATTTCTATATCTTAAATTACATTTATGGCCCGAAGTACCAACAAAAAAACCATACACCCAAAGTATTTTGCCCACCGGATATGTATTTTGCATACGCTTACCCATACCAGGTAACTACCTTGAACTTGTACAACAATATTTAGAAGCACTTCATAAACAAAAATTTTGAGAGGGAATGAGAATCTCATTAATAGTAATATGATTGCTACTAATAAAAATCTTGTGTCATTGCATCAATGCTATTCAAGTATTTGGTTTCATTAGGAATCCTCAATGAGAATAATAAAATTTTAAATATTGTGAGCCCAATTATTATTTTGTACTCTTAAATGGTCAACATTCGTCTAGGAATGTGAGATTTCCCATAGGAAAGTGGGGGAATCAGATTCCTATTAAATTGGGGAGTGTGATACTTGTTGAAATTGATAATTAATAATCATTTTCCCATTTTGATGTGTTCCAAACACTAGAATCATGGGAATCTGGAATAATATTCCCATTCCCCCTCTCAAACTTTGTCATCCAAACCTATCCTAGAGGTGTTCCGAGCTTAACAAAAGAAAATAAATACCACAAATACTAAACTCTCATGAGCACTAAAAAGCCAATTGTGGCCAAAACTCTAAACCAAAATATTCTACAGACTTTGAAATAGTAAATCAAATTAAGTAAGAACTCACCATGTACATCACGCATTGGAACAAACTATACAATGTCTCGTGTAGCTATCCTCCCTGTAGAACTCTCCAATCGATGTCCATTGTCAGCATCAAGGATCTGTCAAATAATGAGAAATTATACCACACCAAACATTGGAGAGAATTTCTGAGGAACAACATTTCACATTTTCAAGAAACGAGTACGGTACTGTAATTACTAATAGAAAAGAGTCCAGGAGTATGTAATGCAAATAATTTGTTACAGAAAACAAGAATATACCTCCATTTGTTTGAAATATGCACCACCCACTCTAACAATAAGAATGGATAGGGGTAGATCAGATGCCATTACCAAAGCATCTTTAGTTTCTTGGAGGTCAGTAAGGACTCCATCCTGTAGAATTGTTTCAAAATTATTTTATTGCAAAAATAAAGAATAAGAAAAAAGGAAAAAACAGAAAATGAAAATTTATCATTCACCGTTATAATAAGCAAGACAAAATACTTGCTGCTGTCCGGGGAGAGCGAACGACCAGCTATTTCTGCAGCAGTGTTGATCACTTGACCGAATAAAGTGGGTCCAGCAAGTGCAACGTTCCTCAAAGCACTACCATAAGCAGCCATGATGCCTTCTATTCCTTCAACCTGTAAAAAGAAGACGGAATTGACCATCACCTCTGTATATATAAACGGCAGGCCTCACAGATTTTTATGATTTCATTATGGACAATAGCATCATTATCCACATAAATCAATAACTGGGAAGAGAAGTGCAAGTAGCATACTGCCACTGAAAATTAAGATTACCTCCCCATGTGTGGGTCTGGTATTACAACATATGAAACATACAAGTCAAAGAAAAATGAAACAGCATGGCAAATCTGCTCAACATAGCAATTCAAAAAGTGGTATCCTTTCCTTTAGTCTTTGGCAGCAGATAAAAATGAATATAACATAAGCTTCCCTATTTTTATTTTATTTTTGTTTGTATCTACATAGAGTTACAAAAGATAACAATTGTAAGACAATTTATATGCTAAAGTGAGACAATACTAAATTGTGTTCGAAGCTCTTTTATGTCATTAAAATCATATGTAACAGACAATTTAAATGCTAAAGCAAGACATACTAAATTGTGTTTGGCACTCTTTCATGTCATTCAAATCATGTATAATAGAATCGACATTAAAAACCTAACGCCTTTCTAAATGAATGCGGTCGAGTATATTGTTGATTTCACCACCACATTATTCTCCTCTCTACATGTTAGGACTTGTAATAGACACTTGTTATGAGAAATTAATTTCTTTTATTATATTTTGTCCAAAATAATTTAATTTATAAAAATAAAAAAACACTAGAGGGGATGGCCTTTTTTTATTTATTTATCTGATTCCCATATTTCTAAAGTCTGTATAAATGGTCTGTGTTAAAGTGATATTGACCAGCACAACAGGTCATAAATATTTCCAATTGAATACACCACATAAAATACAGGGACAAAAGTTGATGCCATAACATTTTCACTTCAGAGCTGAATAGTTGAGAACTATGTAAGACGCATGATAAGAACGAAAGAAATAATACTCCAATCCACAATCTCTTTGGTAGGCTGGACACACTAAGGATCTACCTTAACATGAAATTAGAGAAGATATCAAAGAATCTTATTGACGTGTGAAATCAGAGAAGATATCAAAAAACCTCATCAACAAACATGAAATTGATTGCCATAACTTTTCTTCTTACAATAGACATCATATTAACTGCTTCATACCTGCTTCATACCTTCTTTGTTCTGGCTATTACTATTAACTTGAAAAATTAAACAACATAATGACTAGTATACTTGTTGGCCTTCAAAAAACATCCCAATTCATTTATTCTTGAATCAATACCAGAGTTTCAAAAACATTGGTTCACTACACTTGGTTCTTTAGCATAAAAACTGGACTAGCAGTTAATCAAAAAAAGAACAAGGGGAATAAACATAGGAAGACTTTCTGAAGATATAACATCAAGCAGTAATTAAAAGACAAGGACAGCACAATATCTCTTAATTCCTTGCAAAGAGAGTTTTACCTCAAAGCCACTTGCACCTCCATTTAAGTTAAAACAATGAGATATAGAACCGTCATATGTTCTTCCACCAAAGCCCCAAGCAGGAAAGCGTCTATCAGAATCATAAAATTGTATGACCTCCCCAACCTCCATTATGGCCTATAAGGAGTTCAGTCAATACAATATACAACCAAGATGTATTTCTACTAAATTCAAAAACAAAAGACTGCATGAAACACAAATGCAAGTGTGATACTTTGGATGTTACAATATTTATTTATTTATAATATTTGTAATATCATTATATAATTTTCTATTAGACTGGATTGTACTGTTGTATTTTCTTCTTCCCCCTCGTATATTTGAGGCATCCCCTCTTTGTATATTATGCCAAAAAATTTACCCCAAAAAGTGATGTGTGGTCCAGATTCAATTTTTGTATAGTGGGATCCACACTTAAAATGAATCTCAACCACATAATGCACTTTTTCTGGATAAATTTTATGGGTCCCTACCATTTCTGTATAATATTTACTCATTACAAGAATGTGGGCACCTATATTCCACACAAGGGAATCCACTTGAAAGAAAGGATCACTACTTATAGTGCCTTTCTTATTAGTAAGATAGGTTGCTTGAGCCAATCCTTAAATCATTGTAGGAAGGGGTATGGGAGTCAACCCCTTGACCAATCATTTTGGGCTGGCACTGTTACCTCTCGCACAACAAGGTGTGGTGGTTATCCCCATTGGAAAAATTCAAGAGTCTATTTTAATTCTATTGAGTGCAACAGCCATAAAAATATCAGTTATGCAACTTATGCTAAAGATCACACTATAAGGTATCTCCGATCTGACTAAATTATCGTGTTTGGTTGGACTAATTATGCCAATTACATGAAGAAAAAAATATATCCCAGATTTGAGAACATCCATGGTCACACGACCTTACCTGCTGGTAAGCATTCAACCGCCCAGTAGGATCAATGTAGTGCAAGGAATCTGGATTTCGAGGATTTCCATTCGAAGCTGGAAAAAATATAAACTTCAGTGTATGAAACAAGCAACTTGCAGTACAAAGTAATTATTTTCTTCTTCTTCGGGCTCCATAAAGTAGTTTTATAGAATGTTGAAAGTTGATTACCAGTAAAATCAACAGCTACCATGAAGTTCAGCTCAAATCCACTAGAAATATAATCAAGAAAACTGTACAGTTTCTTTTCACAAAAGCCATCAACAAACAGTTGGCCCTTTAGAACCTATACATAGATAAATATCAGGGCTTTTGGGCATCAGGTACATGTAATGTGTAGCTAAAAACTATTTCCAGGTAAGAAACAAATACCTTGTCATGAGCACGGTTACGAGAAGATGGAAAAATAAAATTCGCACCAATTTTTTCTTTTTGAAGTTTTTCTAGATCCGCCACCGATTTCTGAAGTTTACTGTTAACAACAAACTGCAGATTTAGTATGTATGACCTAGCCAGAATGACTAAACGAAAATATATAAAACAAGAAACTTAATTGGAAAGAGAGAATTGGAATAGTTACCCGATAAGTACATGATTGCCATTGCTATTGAAATCAAAACACTCAATAACTAATGGGTTATCCTGCACCAAGTGAATTGTCACCAATCAACATTTAGGAAAGAAAAATTAATCGTTACCTGCATTTGCATCATCATAGCATATTGGTTAATATAAGTGGATTCTGAACACAGTTTTCTTTTTGGTTAGAATGATCTCTGGTGGGCATTTCATTTCCAAGTCAATAATGCAAAATCCTAAGGGGCGTTCCATTCAGGCAGTTCTTAAGTTCCTTATTGGAACAAAGACACAAGAAAACCACAGATATCAAACCTAAAACAAGGCCTAGCCACTGATCAGAAGAGGCTCACAAGCTTACCTTGCTTTCAAATTGCTGCATAGTCAGACATACGGGCTTCCAAATTGGATTTAAGTTGTTGTTGACAACTTCTGTTTTGCAAATCGGAACAGCACCTCCACTCTCAACAATCCTAGATATTCTTAAGAAAGGATCCTGAAAAGAGTAAAAGGAAAGAAACAAATAAGAGCCAAAAAACCTAAGAGTAAAAATAGAACTCATATGCACAGCTGCTTCATATACATACACTTTTGGGAAATAGGTCCTTGTTGTCCAAGTGCGAACAACGAAATGTTATCTCAACAGCATTCCTTGAAGCAACAGTTTCCTCAGCATGGACAGTAAGTGTCCCCAAGATTTTCAGACCTCTTTGCCCATTTTTATTATGAAGATTTAGGGTCAAACTTTGACTTTGTTTAGTCACTATCTGCCATGAGTTAATAGAGGGGCATTCAGACACATACTGGTGTAAGCCCAGGAATGTGACAATCTCAATTTGTTTAAAAGAAAAGAAAAGAGGGAAGTAAAATTTATTAGCCTCCCGTATATGAAATTTGCAAGAATTTTTCAGATAGAATAATCACAAGGAAATCCACGTCCAAATGCTGATGGTCGCTAAAAGTCTATTTTTGGTTGGCAAAAGTTATCAATGGGCAGTGATTATGAACCATCATCATATATTCTAAATTATTTGGTCTTTTTTTTTCTTTACTTGTATTGATGTGACCTGAATTCTTTTCTTTTTTTTATTATTATTTTTATATTCATATTGCATCACCAAAATTCACTATAAAACAATCAAACCCACAATAATTGAAATCATCCATTTGATTCTAGGGTCCAGATGATACAGCAAAGTAGAGCTGAGGCTTAAGGCAACTGTGCATGGTTGAGTTGGAAAGCAAAAACAAATTAAACCATACTAAATTAAATATATATTTTCTTCTAATTCCAAGCAACCCCAACAGAGAAAAATCAAAAACATTCGAAAACCCAACCATAAGAACAAAAATTACCAATTTAATCCTAGGGTTTTAATGAATCTCAAAAACCCATCAACTAAACCACAAATTGCAAACAACCCAACAAAGAAAAACAACAAACATGCAAAAAAATAATAAGAATAAGTTAAGAAAAAAAAAACACAAGAAAAAAAAAGAAATACAAAGCAGAAAAAAAAGATAGCATCAAAGAATAATAATATGAATTGAAAAGAATCAATCTTATCAATTCAATCAGAAACATTGTTCCTACAGTGCAATCTAATAAGAAATAACGTCAAATAAGCAAGAAAAAAAATCTTTAAAAAGCCCTAGCAATCCAACTAGAAGCTAGAGATATAATGGTTCTCCTCCCCTAGTTCAAAACTCAATAGAAAGCAGATAGAATTGCAGGTTATGCTAGGAACCTTTGACAAAGAAACAAATAACTGAAACGAAGGAAGTACAAAGGAAATAGAACAGAGATTCAGATAACAAATTGAGAGAGAGAGAAATAGAATATAGAGCAAAGAGCGGACAAATCTACCTGAGCTAGAATGAAGAGGCGATGGTGTAGCACAACAACGGTAAATGGCGAAAACCTGACGGTCGACAAATACCTATGCGAGTGTGCGATTGTGAGAGGGAGAGAATTTCCAATCGTGAGAGAATGGCTGTGCAAGGTGAAAATCGTGGAGATAGAATAGGGGTTTTACCTAGCAGCAAAAAAAAAAAAACAGAGAGCGAAAATTGGGAGGGAAGGTAAAAAACAAGGTTCTGTTTGGTTTGAGTTCAACTTTCTATTTTATTATTATTATTGTTTTTACTCATCCAAAACAAGCTTTCTACTCTTTTTAAATATATTTTAAAATTAAAAATTATTCATATACTATATTTTAAAATTAAAAATTATTCATATACTATATTTTAAAATTAAAAATTATTCATATACTATATTTTAAAATTAAAAATTATTCATATACTATATTTTAAAATTAAAAATTATTCATATACTATATTTTAAAATTAAAAATTATTCATATACTATATTTTAAAATTAAAAATTATTCATATACTATATTTTAAAATTAAAAATTATTCATATACTATATTTTAAAATTAAAAATTATTCATATACTATATTTTAAAATTAAAAATTATTCATATACTATATTTTAAAATTAAAAATTATTCATATACTATATTTTAAAATTAAAAATTATTCATATACTATATTTTAAAATTAAAAATTATTCATATACTATATTTTAAAATTAAAAATTATTCATATACTATATTTTAAAATTAAAAATTATTCATATACTATATTTTAAAATTAAAAATTATTCATATACTATATTTTAAAATTAAAAATTATTCATATACTATATTTTAAAATTAAAAATTATTCATATACTATATTTTAAAATTAAAAATTATTCATATACTATATTTTAAAATTAAAAATTATTCATATACTATATTTTAAAATTAAAAATTATTCATATACTATATTTTAAAATTAAAAATTATTCATATACTATATTTTAAAATTAAAAATTATTCATATACTATATTTTAAAATTAAAAATTATTCATATACTATATTTTAAAATTAAAAATTATTCATATACTATATTTTAAAATTAAAAATTATTCATATACTATATTTTAAAATTAAAAATTATTCATATACTATATTTTAAAATTAAAAATTATTCATATACTATATTTTAAAATTAAAAATTATTCATATACTATATTTTAAAATTAAAAATTATTCATATACTATATTTTAAAATTAAAAATTATTCATATACTTTATAAAATTATATAACATTGATAAGTACTTTTGAGTTTATTTGGTTTCAGTTTTCTGAATTTAATTTTTTAAAAATTGAGTTTTTTTTTAGTTAATATTTTTAAATTTTAATTATTTTTTTTAAAACTTTTTTAGATGCACCTTACTTAGATGTATCTAAAAAGTAAAATATTTGTGAAAAAATATTTTAAAAAATTAAAAAATACAAAAAATATACTAAATTTTGGTTTTTTTTTTAATTTTTGATATTTAGTGAATTTTAAAAAAAATCACAAAAATTATATTTTTTAATTGTATTTATGTTAGGTGTGTCCAAAAAATTTCATTTCCCCCCTCCTGGTTGTTCAAATTTCCCTCCCAAACTTGTGGCGACCAAAAGACCAAATTAGTCGCAGAAAAAGTACCTTCGCCGACAAACTTTTTTAGTCGCCAAATCTCAATCAACGGCGACTAAAATATTGGTCGCTAAAAATACAAATTTGGCGACTAATTTTTTTTGGTTGCTGAAAATAAATTTTTGGCGACCAAAAATTTGGTCGCCAAAAAATATGTGACCTTCCGCGACCAAATTTGTAGTTAGTCGGGAAAAGTATACCACTTTCTGCGACCAACTCATTTTTTGGTCGCCAAAATATAACCTTCTGCGACCAATAATATTTGGTCGCCAAAAACAATGATCATTCGCGACTAATTAATATTTGGTCGCCAAATGTCATTTTTTTGCGACTAAAATTTTTTTGGTCGGCAAAAGTGATCGCCAAATGTGTAAATTCTTGTAGCGTTTCAAAATTTTGATAAACTGAATTGGAAGTCAAACATGAACTAATGCATATATGTATGTATGTATGTACAAACATGTGTGTGTGTGTGAGAGAGAGAGAGAGAGAGAGAGAGAGAGATGAGTAAAGAGTAAAGAAAGAAAAGACATAAGAGATGTTGAGGTGACGGAAGAGGAGGGCGATGCTGCTGCTGCTCCAATGCTGCTGCTCCTCCTCCTCCGACGTTGCTCCGACGCTGCTCCTCCTCCTCCGACGTTGCTCCGACGCTGCTCCTCCTCCTCCGACGTTGCTCCGACGCTGCTCCTCCTCCTCCGACGTTGCTCCGACGCTGCTCCTCCTCCTCCGACGTTGCTCCGACGCTGCTCCTCCTCCTCCGACGTTGCTCCGACGCTGCTCCTCCTCCTCCGACGTTGCTCCGACGCTGCTCCTCCACCGCTCGCCGTCGATCGAGAGAGAGAGAGAGGGGGGTAAGAAGAGATTAGGGATTTTTGGGTTTGAGATTGGGGATTTTTGTTTTTGGGGGGGGGTCGCTGCTCCTCCTTCGACTTCGACGCTGCTCCTCCGTCGCTCGCCGTCGATGAGAGATAGAGAGGGGGGTAAGAAGAGATTAGGGATTTTTGGGTTTGAGATTGGGGATTTTTTCGTTTTGGGGGGAGGGGCAACGAAAGGAGGCGGGAAG
>NW_021024546.1:1268975-1322574 GCF_004153795.1 Camellia sinensis
TTAGTTGCATGTCATGCATATTGCATCGTGCTTGGGATAGGAGTTAGCCCGAGCACGGGAAACGAGGTACGTTTCGTACTCCGAGTGACGGAACGTATCTCAAATTCCCCAGTCGCCGACACTCCGGATTATCCATGATAGAGTCTAGGTTTCATTGAGTTTTCATGTGCATTCATTCCATATTGAGTTACACAATTCGACTCCTCGGCCATCATGTATCGAGATGCGTGATTGGTGGCACGAGGATCGAGACATGCATACGTATGTGAAAATACATTGCTATGCTCCTTTCCTGCTCTCTGTTGCAGCAAATCAAGAATCAGCAGTCTTCTGGGGCTTGGCGCCCTTTCCAAGAAATCATTGCAAAACAGAGGCTAATTGGGGCATTCCAGTGGATTTCCGCGCAAGGCAGCCCAAACATACATCATTCATCAGAGTCAAGGCAGTCCCTGGCTTGCATGCCAGTTTATTAGTTTTCTTAGTTAATTTGTAAATTAATTAGCAATCTGTATTATTTGGACTGTACTATTCATTCGGACCCTCTGCGCGAGGGCGTAATTGTAATAAGTGTGCGTGCGTGTGATGTATGTCTTCCAACCCCACGTCTTTCTTCCCTTTTATTTACCTGCTTATGATGGTTAGATTAGGGCATGTTTAAATTAGCATACAGTATGACAGCATGTTTGCATCATTCATCTGTTTCGCATGCACCAGGCTCGGCGCATCATACTAACTGCATTTGTATTTCAATTCCAAGTTGAATACATGTTAGTTGTAGCATCATCATAAGCCATCTTAGAATAGCCGAGCTTGCTATAGTTGCACTTTTGCATGTGTTGCATTAGGCATTTCTGTATAATTAGGATCATGCATAGATTTCTAATTAGTTTCTGTTTTGGCTTGGAGTACTCGGTAAGTTTTTATGCTTTAGCATCCTTGCATGCATGTGAGTGACTACCATGATAGCATGCTTACCATGAGGCTATGTGCTTACATGATATAACTGCCTGAATGCCTGTGGATGAAGGTTGGGTTATTTGGATTGGAACAATTCATCAAATGTGTGTTTTAAGCCCACTAGATAGTGGCAAAATCATGTTTTCCTAAGCCCACTCGAGGGTGGCAAACCCACGTCTTAGCCTACTTGCGGGTAGCACCATCAAACCATTTTTCAAAAACAAACATGAAATATTTTGTTCCAATTCAAGCGATCCAGTCTATACTTGTATGCTGTGCGCATCACATAGTGATCTAGGCTAATAACCGGAATAAGAACACATAATGTTTTCAAAAATAGATATCATGGTTAGTAGAGGCCGATCTTTGATTGGGCGAGCGGGGGTGCTCACGAAGTGACCTTCCTTAATCGTACCCAAGTTCCCGAGCCGAGGCAACTTTGGTGATGACGGACACGTGGCCTTAGGCAAACGAGTCAGGGTTTCCTAAATTTCCCAAAAAATAAAATATTTAGGTGGCGACTCTGTATCTGGCAAAGCAGTCCATGTTTGGCACTTCTTTCAAAAATCTATTTTCTCAAAACGATTTGCCGGATTTGGACTCTTTGGTTCAGATTACGAACCGTAACAATTTGAGAGTCCGAACTGTAGTGACCCCAAATGAACAGAACGGGATTTCCCTCCCGGGGCGTTCGGGGGACGTCTACAGTAATTCACGAAGGTTTTAAGAAAAAATCATTTATTTGGTTTCAGTTTTTAGAATTTTCTTTTCAGAAAATTTTATTTGTAGTCTTTTATTTTATTTTTTATCATCTCAAAATATTAGTTTATTTTTAAAAAATTAAAGACTAAAATAACTTGAATTTCTTATTTTGTTATTTTCTTTAAATTCATTAATATTAAAGTTTTTGAAATATAATAATGGTACTATTAAAAGATAATTTTGAAATGTTAATATTTTTTAAATGTAATAATTGTACTAATAAAAAAATTAAATTCTCAAAAGAGACTAAAATTTTGGAAAGAAATGAGTATTATAAATTATTGTTGAGTAATGTTATACACATGGAATATTTATTTATCTTTTACAAGTTGATGTGTAATTATTATTAGCTAATTTCCGTTAATTTTATTAAATATTAAAATATTATTAATGTAAATTACTAAATTTATTTGTGTAATATGTTTAATGGATTTTACATCAGTGGTAATCCAGGTCTTCTGGATGTTTTCTAAAACATTAATCTGTGATTCTGGAATGGTGATATTTTCGATGTACCATAAGGGAAAAGATTGAAGTTTCTGTTGATTCTCTAAATGAGAATAATATTGATTTTTAAGCTGTTGAAGTTGGAGAGGGCTATGATTTGTGAAATATCATGTCCTAAATGCCTGACATTTGTCTTGGAAAAAAATCCTGATTTAGGATTTTCCTAGTCTCACTACCTGGTGTAAAATCCATTAAACATCAAAATTTATATCACTGGCCGTTGGACTATAAGGCCTTCTAGACTCATAAACTCCATGTGGTATTTGGTTTCTGAAAATTGGATTCCCTGGTTCCCTTGTACAATTGGATCTATAGGATTTTCAGGAGTTATATCACTTGGAGGCCTGGAGGATATTCCTTGTAACACCGATTCCATGGGTTCTAAAGTAGATTGTCTAGAAGATTCTGGTAAATCTACTCTGTAAGATGGAGCAGTTCCAAAACTAGCACTAGACATACTTCTGGATAATGGCCTATTGAAAGTCAGGTACACATTACCTCCTTGTGTCATAATAACATCATCTAAGTTTTGTCTTACAATGGGTCGTACTGGAACAACATTAGGGATATGCCATTTTTCTAGAAAAGTTATGTTCTGCCAAGATATCATTCTTGGAACAGCAACTTGACTACTGAAAAGGTTGGTATCAATTAGAACTGTATGTCCTAATTCACTCTATTTTTTGGTATAGGGATTCAAAGTGGTTAATACTTTTAAATGAATCCTAGAAATTACTGTAAATGGTGGTGATCCTAGTAAGTACTGATATCCATGAGATAAGTTCCTAAGCTCTAATACCTTTGACAAATTAGGGTCAATAAGTGCAATGCTTTGGTTTGGATATATGTTAAAGTATACTGGACCATGGGAAAGGCTAGTTTCTATGGCACCCATGAGAGAAGCCCTCCAATCGAGACATCTTCTGTCACGAAGGGTACATTGTATACTGGTATTTTGCCCAAGTAAAGTTAAGGGCTTGAAAGTTATCTGGACAAGTCCTATATGGACATACTTATACTTTTGTAAGAATGGATATAAATCATGTATGTGAAAAAGGCACATGACCTCATCATCATTCTGTATAGGTACAACATGTTCAAAAGTTTTGATTATTGTTCTACTAGTAAAATCAAAAGCTCCAATCCTGTAAATAGTATCAGGTTTGACCTTTGGGATAGTCCATTTATCTAAGGCTTCCCTAACATCGTGGTAAGCAACTAACTCTGCTACTTTTGATGTCGAAGCTACTGTATTGGCTGTTGTAGTGATTGTATCCTTTGTAGGTGTAGTACTCATGAAGGTGTATAGGGACCATATATGTATAATTTAAATTAAATATAATTATAATACAAATAGTAATAAACATGGCTTTGATACCAACTATCGTGCTTGACATTGGGTAAAGCTAAACACGTCTGTTAACGGCTTACAAGGATATGACCTAACTGCAATCACTGTTAAAACATTAATCCGTGATTCAGGTCTTTTGGATGTTTTCACCAGGCGAACAAAATTCTTTACCTAATTTTCTAACCCGTTAATACTTGCAGGGTTCAAATGTCCAGTAGAGGTCGTGGCCCAGGCCGTAGGGGCCGCGGTAGGGAATCTAACCCTTACCATGTACAGAATCCATATCATACAGAATTTCCAGGGCTTCATGTTGTCCTTAACAGTAAAATGGGGAATCTAGCCAATCGGCTAAAGATGTCCTCCTTACTCCTCCAGAACCGTATACTCAGAATAGTATCATTGAGGAAACAAACCTCTATATTAATCTAGAAGATGAACAATGGATGTCTGATCCATGGGAGATCAAACGGAGGTATTTTACAACCCAACAATTTCCACCTCATTTTGATCAATACAGATACATTTATGAACATATATCATTGAGACTACTTCGATTGAGTTCAAACATACTTTGGATGATCCCAATCGCACTGCTAGTCCTATCAATTTTAGTAAAGCTACCATCCAGAAAATTATGCCCATGCAAGCTTGGGGAATGCATCCCCATGTCACCAGGACATTGGATATCCGCAACAAGGAATCCCGCTACAGTTGTTGAGATCATATTGATGCCTTCACATATGCCTTCTATTACCAGAATCCCCCAAAAGCCATTCTTGGTTTCTCCGCATTATTCCCGATGTTATCAAAAACGATTTACCTTTTTGGTTTCTCGTTTGGTGGGACAAATTCAGGCTTCAGTTAGAAATATTTCCAGAACCTATTAGGCAGGCTTTTAATGAATGGCAAATTGCCTACAACCGCCTTCCAGTAAACAAGGACATTTCAATGTCTAAATCAATTGTTCATTTTGTCATTCACTTTGGAATTCCATGGATATGGAAGTAGGAGTTCCAATGTGACTACCAGAACAAAGTTCCACGTCTCAAAAGAGTCTTCGTTGTAAAATGGTGGACCAAGGGACTTGGCACCCGTAAACCACAGCAAGAAACCTTACAGAAAATTCATACTCATACTAATGCATGTTGGGAGTCTGTTCCCAGATTACTCCCAACAACTCCAGTGATGAAAAATCCATTTTTACAAATTCAAACTGAATTAAGACAAAGGTTTCCAAATTTGTCAGAACAAGAATTAATAGTCAAAAGTATGGATTATATGAAAAAACAGTTCCTTCAATCCCTTTCCAGTGATGATACCAGTATGAAATTTGTTACTACCAACCAAGGGCCCGATCCAGAAGAAGATCCAGATCAAGATGACAACGACTTCGCAGTTCTTGCTGGAGAAGCTCAAGATAGTGCCGACGATGAACCTAATCTTGGTGACTTTTGGGACTCTCTGACTAGTCTCATTGCAGAAAAAATTGACAAAAAAAAATGACAGAAAAGGAAAAGGCAAGGCTGAGTGACCTTGCTTCCCACTAGTATCACTTTTCTGAAGCGTCGGCACAAAGTGACAAAATCCAACATAATGACTCCGACAAAAGCAGATGCTCTGTCGACCATCCAGCATAGCTATCCACTACAGTACAATAAAGATAAGGTGTTGAGTCATCATCAGATCAGTTGAAGATAAGGACGATCGACTCCAACCCACAAGGACACGCCACCTGTCCTCACCCTTATCTTATCTTCTCCTTTATTTGTTTATAAAAGGAATAGCCTTACCCTTGTTGAAGGTAGAGTGCATTACAATATTTAGAAAATATATAAGTGTGCTATCTCTCTCTTTCTGTACGTCTCTTCTGCTAGCTAATAAAACTTGCAGTTGGTTGTAGTAAGTATTTCTTTTCACACTTTTTAATCTTTTAATGTATGCCTGTACATGAACTTGTTGAACTTTATGAAATATTAGATTATTATAAACAACGTCGTAATTTTTGGCTTACTGTTGATAATCGCTATTTACAGTCTGTAAGAACATAGCATTTACAGAATATTAATAGTCAAATACAATTAATTGAGCAGCAGATCCAAGAGTAGATCTGCTTGTTGGCAGCGGCCGTTAGGCCACCATCTCTTCTACAGTAAAAGCATGAGACCATATACGACATAATTTGGATTTAACATAATAATAATATGAACAGTAGTATTTCTGGGTTTATGCTAATTAAGAGTAGAACTGTGTCAAGTTAAATGGAACGTCATCCAAGTCACATAAAGGTAGACCGGTTAGCAGTGATTGCAGTTAGGTCATATCCTTGTAAGCCGTTGACAGACATGTTTAGCTTTACCCAGTGTCAAGCACGATAGTTGGTATCAGAGCCCTAAACTATATTCAAATAGAATTGGAAATTTATTTAGATAGAGACCCCTAAACTATTGAGAAGTATTATTTTAACACCATAAACTATAAAAGCATACAACCTTAAACTATTGAGAAGTATCACTTTATTCGGGAGTCGCCACTTTTTTTTTTTTTTTTTCATTTTTTCAAGCTATATTCCTCTCACCATTATAGTTGATCTCTTAACTCATGCAAACAATATTCAAATGGAAATGGCAATTTATTTACATAGAAACCCTTAAACTATTGAGAAGTATTATTTTAACACCCTAAACTATAAAAGCATACAACCTTAAATTATTGAGAAGTATCACTTTATCATCCAAACTATAAACATGTACAAATAGATCCTCTAAACTATTGGCTTGTTTCACTTTGACCCCTTTCGTTAGAGAGTTCAATTTATACGTTTTTATAGTTTAGGTAGTCAATTTACACATTTTTACAGTTTAGGAAACAAAATGATACTTCTCCATAGTTTATGGAATCTAATTGTATACTTTTATAATTTAGGAGATCAAAATGCTCAATAATTTTGGGGGTCTTTATATAAATAACCCCTTGTTTGGACCAATTTATAGGATTACAATGATATAACCATTGAGTATGCATCATACGCACTTTATAACCAAAGAATAAATGATATAATTTTATATTTTCTGAGTCATAATTAAAAAAAAAAACATAACCAAATATCTCAAAATAATATCATAACTAAAAATAAAAATTAATCATAACTAAAAGAAATAAAAATAAATAACATTATTGTCGTTTGGCATGTGACTTTTTTATTTGGTTTTTTAGTTATTTTAGCTCCAACTAAAAAGGTCTTTTGGATCGACTTATTTTTTATTTTTGTAAGAAAAAAATGAAATAATTATGATTTAAATGTGACATTTTATCTTATTAATTTTTTAACTTATTTTATTCTTTTTTTTTGTGACTAATTTAATCCAAAAAAACTAATGTCAAATGAAGCCATAACTAAAAAAGTAATGATACATGCCTCTAATTTTAAAACTCTAATTAAACTTTGATGATGTAACCAAAAATAAAAAAGACAAAAAATGAGTAAATCCCATCCCTTAAAACTCCTATTTTAGAACTCCAAAATATTTCTAAAACTAAAAACAATAGCGCTATGTAGCTCGAAAAGAGCCCCCCCCCCTCCGAATCGCCCGAATTTGAAAAATGTGAGTTTTGAAGGTTTGGCTCAGTTGCAACAACATTGGTCAAGTGACACCACGCAAGAGAAATAAAAGAAAAAAGAGGAGAGGAGAGGAGAGAAAGAGGAACTAGTCGAAGAAGAATAAGCAAGAGCGACCACCGCCAAGATCGACGACCAGCGAAAAACTCTGCCCACTGTCAGTGCTGTTCGTCGACCAACGAAATACCATTTTGACATGAATCTAGATTACGCATTGTACTCACCTGAATCTGCTAGTGCGTTTTTTTTTTTTTTTTTTTTTTTCTTATAAATTTATATTTTTTTGTTAAGCTTGAATGTGGGGGATTAGAAGAAGGGTTATCCATGTTTGGGTCTATATGGGTAGATGATTTCAAATAAAAAATATGTTTGGGGGTCTATGTTTGTTCTTGTTGAAGTGAAATCTATATTTGGGGTCTATGTTTGACAGGGGATTAGAAGAGCATATTAAGGAATGCAGACAAACTGAATATGTGTGTTAATTCTTCTGCTATGTGTGATGTATATGTATGCTTTGGGACGTGTCCATAGCTGAATCTGTGTGTATACAAACTGTGATTTGAATCTGTCTATAACTGAATCTGGTTTGGCATGTGTGATGTATAAAAAGTTGCAGTTGCCTTGTTGTTCTATAGCTGAATCTGTGATGTGTCTAAATCTGTAGTGGTTATATTTGTGATGTAACCACTGAATCTGTGATGCCTCTAAGTGGTGTTTAACATCCACTTTAACCTTATTTATGTGAATATGTGAATATGTGAATCTCTGAATCTGTGATGTCTGAATCTGAATCTAAGTGGTGAATCTGAATCTGTGAATCTGTGATGTTTCTAACCTTATTTATGATTTGTTGTGCATTTCATTCTGTTGATTTTATACAAATTACAGTAGAGTGTTTCACACAATGGACATTGATTCAAACAATCCTATATTGAGTGGGGGTGAGAAAGTTGAGGAAGCAGAGAACAGTCCTTTATTAAATGAGAGTGGTGAAATTGAAGAACCTAAGAAGGTGATGTTTTTTACCTCAAAGCAAAAAGTGCACGAGTTTTATGCAAAATATGCTAAAAACCTTGGATTTGCTATAGCTTACAGAACACGGAATGTTGGAGCAGATGGAAAGGTGAAATACTTTGGAATTGAATGTGCTCGGGTGCAGAAGAGGACAAAAAGATCAGAAGTAAACCCCCTGAAACCAGCTTTGTCATCCAAAATTGATTGTAAAGCTAAGGTAAGAGCGACTTTACAACCAGACGGAAGATATAAGTTAACTACAGTTGTGCTTGAGCATACACATGATTTAATTCCTAGCGACTCACAGCATTTTCCAATGAATAAGAGGATTCGTACTCTTGTGAAGAGAAGATTAGAAATAAACGATGAAGCAGGAATAGGGGTGTCTAGGAATTTTCATTCTATAGTTGTTGAAGCGAGGGGATATGAGGCATTAACATTTGATGAACGAGATGCAAGGAACCACGTTGAAAATGCTAGAAGATTGAGGCTTGGCGTAGGAGACGCTGAATCAGTTGCATTTTATTTTTATAGGATGCAACAAGAAAATTCAAACTTCTATTCTGCAATTGACTTTGATGTAGATGGTCGAATACGAAACTTGTTTTGGGTGGATGCAAGAAGTATGGCGGCTTATAAAGCATTTGGGGACGTTGTCTCATTTGACACCACCTATCTCACAAACAAGTATGATATGTCGTTCGCTCCGTCTGTAGGAGTTAATCACCATGGATAGTCAATCTTGTTTGGTTGTGGGCTATTATCTAATGAGAACACGGAGACATTTGTTTGGCTATTCAAAGAATGGTTAAATTGCATGTCAGTCACTCCTCCAAAAGCTATTATAACTGACCAGTGCAGAGCCATGCAAAATGCCATACAAATTGTCTTCCCACAGGCTCAACATTGTTGGTGTTTATGGCATGTAATGAAGAAAATTCCCGAGAAATTGAGAGGATATTCCCAATATGAAGCCATCAAATTTGCTTTACAAAATGCAGTCTATGATTCTTTTAGAAAAGATGAATCTGATGAGGAATGGCAAACGATGATTGAAAAGTTTAGCCTCCATGACAACGAGTGGTTGGAGGTATTATATGGTGAGCGACATAGATGGATTCCTACCTATGTGAAAGATATATTTTGGGCTGGCATGTCAACTACACAACGATGTGAGAGTATAAATGCATTTTTTGATGGCTATGTAAACTCAAAGACTACTTTAAAGCAATTTGTTGAACAGTACGACAATGCATTGAGAAGTAAGGTGGAGAAGGAGACCGAAGCAGACTTCAAATCTCGAAACAAATTGTATGATTGCTTAACGGTGTATGAGTTTGAGAAGCAATTTCGCGCGGCCTACACAAATGCGAAATTTAAAGAAGTTTAAGTAGAATTGAAGCGACTACTGTATTGTCATGCGACTCTTGTGAAGGAAGAGGGATCCATTTGTACTTATCATGTCAAGGAAGCTGTGCTTGTGGGTGAGAAAATGAAGAAAGTTGAGTTTCTTGTTTACTTTAATTCAACTGAATTTGAAATGCAATGTGTGTGTCGGTGGTTTGAGTTTAAGGGGATCATGTATGCCCATTCCCTTAGTGTGCTCATTGAGAGGTGCATATATGAGGTTCCAGATAAGTACATTATGCCGAGATGGAGAAAAAATTTGGAAAGAGGGTACACATACATTCTAACGACATACACGAAATCCGAGGCTGCCCTCAATGCAAAGGTACATGATAACTACCACAAGACATTGGATGAAATTATAGAAATTGCTTCCAACGATGATGGTAAACACAAAGCCATTCAACTTGAGTTGAGAGAAATCAAAGAAAGAATAAGAAAAGATGAATTGGTTGTGCGAGTAATGTGCCACATTCTAGTAGTACTGTCCCATCTTGTAGTAATAATGTGCCACCTTCTAGTACTACTCGTAAGGTGCTTAGTCCTTTGGTTGCTCGCTGAAGAGGCCATCCATGTACAAAACGGAAGGTGAGCAAGGTGGATGAAATAGTGAATCGGTTGAAGGGAAAGAATAAAAAGGCACCAAAAGTCCAAGTACATTTTTTATTTTCTGCTTGTATGTAAATTTCAGAATTTATTTTTTCAAACTTTTTCACCAATATGTGTTACTATAGGGTCGTAAGATGGGTCAATGTGAACCTTGTAAGTTGAATTTCGGTTGTACGGACAGCATGGAAGACAATACATACGATCGGGTATGTGTTTCATGGTCCACTACTATTTTTTGTATGGTATTTATTACATTATGTTTGAACTTATTAATGATATTTTGTTATTATGTATCATAAGGTGCTGCAAGCTCAATCCTACTATTTTCCTTATATGGATGGAACACAAGAGAGTGCATTGCAAATGGTGGACAAAATAGAAAGCTCATCTTTCAGTGAATCAGGAATGGCGAATACAGATGGTTCAACTTTTGTTTTGTACTATGGTATTTATCACTTTCATTTGTAAACTTGGGATAGTTACTTTTGTGGACTTTCGTTTTTGAATAGATTTTGATTCTGAACAGATTATAATTGATTCAACAAATTATGTTTGTAAACTTATGTACTTCACAGATTCTGCACAGGTTATATTTGATTCTAAACAGATCTGAACAAATTCTGTCAAGTTTTTGAACATATTTTCATTCTGAACAGATTATAATTGATTCAACAGATTATGTTTGTAAACTTATGTTTGAACAGATTCTACACAGGTTATATTTGATTCTGAACAGATCTAAACAGATTCTGTCAAGTTTTTGAACATATTTTGATTCTGAACAGATTATAATTGATTCAACAGATTATGTTTGATTCTGAACAGGTTCTGTCAAGTTCTGTATATTTTGAACAGGTTCTGCATATTTTGAATAGGTTATATGTTGAACAGGTTATGATAAATATGTGAACAGGTTATATTTTGAACAGGTTATGATAAATCTGTGACAGGTTACATTTTGAACAGGTTATATGATGAATCTGTGAAGTTCTTTTTCCAGCAAAGCACCTCTTCTTATTACGACCAAAGCAGTCCAGAATAAAGCAAAATTACAAGTTGATTGTTTGAAGCAGAATGAAGCAGGTAACCCTGTCGGGTGTAGCAGCCACTTGGAGAATGATGAAGCAAAATGAAGTGAAGCAGAACTGAAGCAGAATGACAAGCAGAATGAAGCAGAATGAAGTGCTTCATTGTTTGATTGTTTAGCTGTTGCCTGGCCTTTTGATTTTTTTGTTGATCCAAAATCTTATTTTAGCGTTTTCAAGAAAATGGTCTGAATGGAACATTTGGAGGAAGACTGCTCTGTATATTGTATATGGTATCTCTGAAGGAACATTAGGTCACTACTACATTTGGGTAGTCTTTACCATGTTAACATTCAACATTATGGTGAGTTCAAATCAATACAATTTCTTTTTTTTAAGAATGATCGTGTTTGGAGTTGACCAACAGTAGTAAATTCCATGCATAACATTTAGACTCATTTTGAATGTTATGTTAAATAAAAAGCATGAATTGCTTCTTTGCGAGTCCACCAGGGCAAATCTAAATGTTCTGGAATGCTTTTAGTCATGCTTATTTTTCTTTTTGATGGCTGTGTATGGATTCTTGGACACAAGTAGGTTCATATATGTGTATACAATTACATGTGGATGTTAGTCATCTTAACTCTTTTATAATGCCATGATGTGTGTGTAGAATACTTGATTCTGGTTCATGATGTTGAAAAATGAAACTCTTTAATATTGTTTGGAACTTATTTTTTCCTTCTGGCGTCAGGATTCTGACAAATAAAGCAATTGAGGCCAATGATGGGAAGCCCCTACCTTTATATCATAAGGCTTTGTGTGGCTTAACTACTGGAGCAATTTGAGCATCAGTTGGTAGTCCAGTAGATTTAGCACTCATTCGTATGCAGGCAGATGCTACCTGAGGTAACCAAGGACATATTCAATTCTTAGAATACAGATGCAGAAGCAAGGTACGTCAAACTACTGGTCCACCTGTAAATTCCTATGTGAGAATGCAGCCCTAACATCGGACTAGAAAGGCCATTACAGGTTTATAGTGAAAAAGTATTTCCAGCACTACAGATCAACAAATAACACAACCTATCAACAATAATTGAAAACAGAAGTCCATTCAAGTCATCAAGTCCATGCAAGTCCATTCAATCCATAAGTACATCCATCAAATCCATTCAATCCATAAGTACATCCATCAAATTCCCCAACAGCTATCAACTCAGTAATTTACATTATAAAATAGAAAACAATACAAAATACAATGACATAAAGCACGACATTCAATTTCTTCTAAATCCTTCGAAGCCTTCTAGCATGCTCCTAAAATTCATTATCCATCTCATAAACCCTTGTGCTTAGATCGTTAAATTCTTCGCTTCTTATAGATTTACGAGGTGCAGCATTGGAGATCACATCATCGTCGTCGTCATCTGCGAACTTGAAGTAATTGCAGTGTTCCTCACTAATCTACAATGCATGACAATCAGTTAATCAAATCAGGCTAATAAATTTGCAAACAAATTTCAATACTGCTTACATATTTTGATGGACACACAAAGTACACACGTCCTTTATTTCCATTCTGATTGGTTCGGACAATGTGCATATCAGCTGTTCTCCCACAATCACACAATCTTGGTTTCAATCTTATGTTGCTATTATTACTAGAGGAAGAAGCCATTTTGTAATCTGCATACAAAATGGAAAATAGAGACATGATACATACATAGCTATTATTGCTACTGTTGATACATACATACCTACTGTAGGTTCCAAGAAATAGGGAATTTTTTCCTAGGTAAGAAGAAATATTGTGTTCTTTCCTAGGTAGGTTCCAAGAAATAGGGAATTTTTTAAATCAAAATGCATATCTTCAACAACATGGAAATTTAAAACAATCATAAAGTATAAACCATGCTCTTTTATACAAACAGAATTTGATATTTGAAATCAGAGGCATATTTAATGTATTTACAGGCCCATTCATTCACTTTTATGGCTAAAATTTGAAACCTAAGGGAACTGATTTAATTCCCCTTGGCTCAATAAACTTCCATCACAACAGGTGACTTGATCAGCATAACTACATATGTAAATGCTCTAATTGATCAGCCCAGCACATACAGTATGCAACCATTGATTAGGTATCCTAAAGAGATAACCTAGATGAAAGCCCTGACATAAGAAAACATAATTTGATAACTATTCAAGCCTATCATGATAAACCAAAGGGAAAAGCACTAAAAATGAGTGACATTGCTCCCAAAACTTCCTTGGAATGAACATCCACAAGGCAAAAGAAAAGCTACAGCACCTAAAAACAATTGCAGACAAGTGAATCAACATAACAATCAAAAAATGAAGGCAAAACCCATAATGCCCAAACCCTAACAAACAATCATAACCCTAACAATCATTAATTGACAAATCATGTTCTACAAATTCAAGCCAAAACCAAAACCCTAAACGGAAAACATTTTTACAAATTCAAGCCAAAACTAAAACCCTAACACAAATTGCAAGAAAAATCCAAACACAAAAACACAAACCCTAGTTTTTTTGCGATTATGGGTTTACCTTTGCTTGTGGTACCTTTTTTTTCTGCTATTCGACACTGCTGAATCCACACCCGTTGCTGATGAGAGGATTTGGAAGAGATTAAGGGCTCTAGGAGAGAGTGAGTAAAGAGAGATGAGAGGATTTGAAAGAAGAGAGTGAGTAGAGAGAGAAGAGATTAAGGGCTCAAATGGAGTCAACTCTGGAAAAAAAAAATTCAAAATCAAAACGACGTTGTTTCATTAATTCAGGCGAATCAGGAGAAAGTTTTCGAACTATAAAACATTTTCCAACTAAAAATGCATACCTTTGGAGGTGATCGTTGTACACACTACCACAAAAGAATATATATAGGCCCTGTTTGGTGCAGCTTAAAAGCTGCTTATTTCAGCTTTCAGTTTAATTTAAGCTATTTTGATGTGTTTGGTTTAGCTTATAGCTTACAGCTTTTTGAAAGTCAGAAATCAGCTTATTCTTTGAGTGAGGCAAGAGATGCTTAATTTATAAGTCAGAAATCAACTTATATTCATAATTATAAGCTATAAGCTGTTTAAACATAAACTATAAACACTTTCCCACAACTCTACCAATCAAGGTCATAATCGTTTTTGACAAACATGTCTTGTACTTGACAGGAAATGTTTCTTCATTTTTTTCCCATTCTTGTTATCTTTTTTTTGTCCCTTCATTCGTTCATTCACTCTCTCTCTCTCTCTCTCTCTTTCTCTCTCTCTCTCTCTCACACACACACACACACACTGGCAGTTCTGATCAAGATAAATCGATAATAGATGGTTTCAAATCGTTGACGTAGTGATTGGATTGCAACGAATGAGAAAATCATTGTTTGAAATCGGTCCAAATCAACGGCCTCTCAGATCTTTTTCGTTTCGGTAGTGATGATCTTGTTCCAACGATTCAGGTAAATCATTTTTTAAAATTTTTCATTTAAGAATCATCATTGAATCTACATTTTCATGGATCTTTTTGTCTATGGTCCAACTAGGAGATGATGGTTGGTCCAACCCAGGTTAATCACAAAAGAATTTAGAGGTATCCTTCAATTGAAATGTACCATTCAAAGTCTACCTTAATAAACCTCTTAACTCTGAATATCTTTAAGTTTGATTTTTGGCAATTTTTGAATTTTCATTTGCAACTTTCTTTTTTCGAAATTTCTCGACTTTTTTTGGAGATTAGTCTAGAATTTGTTGATTTGTGAATTTATTTTTGGAAATTTTTCAACTGTCTGGAATTCGTTGATGTGTGAATAAATCTGAACAATGTTGTTGTGCTGGCAAGTTTAGTTATAACTAGATAGATAGATAATCAAATTTGACCCAAGGTATAACATTGGTACCCGATATATTTCTTCCGACCTTTTGGGGAAAGTATGTAGGGTTTGGTAGAGTTTTAGAATTATGATTTGAGAATTGAGTTGTATTTTGAGTTTGTGAGTTTTGAAATTATGATTTGAGCGTGGAAAATTTGTCTGGTTATGAGTTTTGAAAAAAGTTTTGAATTGAGTTTGAAATTTTTGATGTGATATATGATATTTGATTCAAAAACTTATAACTCATAACCAAACACACAACTTAAAATTCTATTCAAGGCTCATAAAAAAATTTAAAATAATTCCAAAAATATTTTTATTTAAAATATAAAAATAACAGGTATAAAAAAAAAAAATACTGTTCCGATCAACCGACCGGACGTCCGAGGGGACGTGCAGGAGGATGACCGGGTAGACGTGTTTGCAAAAGTGGGTATGAAATCAATTTTTAAAAACTACAAGCAAACACCATACTCAAACGAAGGGATGAAATTAAAATTAGAAAGTTCTACCAAACTTAGTTTCTCTTCCAAAATATAGAAACTCCTTTGGCTAATCATAGGAGAACAAAAACTTGTTGTTCATGCTACATAATAACAATAGCAACCCTTTATCTGTGTTTACTAGAGACGCTCCTAGTTGTAGTAGAAAATATGGTCAATGTGTTGGTTTGCTCACTCATCTACTTGATAGGTACGGACGAGAGACCACAACCTTAATTGACTTGTGTTGTGTGTGCCACCATCCTTTTTGTTTGTGATTGGAGACCATGTGTTAATTTGGGCATACAGCTTCCTTTTTTGTTGTAATTGTGTAAATCTTGGTCTGTAATATTTATATATTAGACTGCATTTAATTTTTGCATTTCATTTCCATGTGTATGGGATGTTGGATGTCAAGGTGAGAGTATGCCAAAGCATGTGTGAACTTGTTTGAATAAATAATTAAATGGGTGTTTGTGGCTTCAATTAGCACTTTCATGGAAAATAAAATAAAAAGGAATATTTTTGTGAAACAATAGAACTTCCATAAAAACAGTGGAGTTTAATCCCAGTTTCTCAATATATAAACTATCCCAGTCGTGGAGACCTTTTATACACACACACACACACAAAAACAAAAAGAAGAAGAAGAAGAAGAAAGAAGCATCTTTGATAAACCGACACTTGAATTGTATCATTAATGACTTTGGATTCGATTTTCAGAAAACTAAGTGCATGGATGGTAGTAAAAACATTTTTTGAGGCAAACGGTATTATTTTGAAGTTTATGGAAACAAAGAGGAAATGGTTTCAGAATTGAAATAACATAATTAGGGAGATTAAAAATGAGGATTTTTATTGAATAATCGTACTTAGGTTAATTAGTTTTCACCTAATTAATCTGTTAAAAACTAGTGCATGACAATTGCTCAGCTTGTTCCCAGATAGATGTAAGTTGATAAGGAGAGCACTTTCTCAGGCTATCACTTAGCTCAAAGGATGAGAAGTAATGGCAAGGCAAATGAGGGGGAACATCATTGATCTCGAACAGTTCTTTATTGTTGGGCAACCAGAGTCTAAGAAGACAATTGTTAAAGCGTCCACCTCCTCAGCAACATTTAGCTGAGTAGGATAGGAGGACTACTTCCTCTCCTATAAATATCTCGAAATAAAAGGTTGGTGAGAAATGTTGGAATTTTTCTGCCTATGTGATAAAACAATAAATACTTATTTAATAATTTATTTTTTATTCTTGGGAGCTATACAAATTTTATTAGTTGTCTACATTTGTGGATAGAAAATATGAAGGCAATGAGGTGTTTTATATTTTCTGTATTTGATTGCCGGCATTAGAAGCCTAAAAGGTATATTGAGTTTTGTAGAATGGTTGCTATAGCTGCCAGAAAACATGTATATCCAACTTGGGAAGATTAAGACAATGTTTGGATTATGGATTTAGGAAGACATTTTGAAAAGAAAAGGAAAAATGTGTATGAAATGTAACTACATTTCATCCACTTTTTTCTTTTCCCTTTCCAAACTCTAATTCATTCCAAAAAAAAAAAACTCTTCCTAAAACATCTACAAGGTTTCTTATTTTTGGAGAGTAGTTGTGAGCTTTGGAGCATCTGCTAGGGTTTTCCTTTTTCAAGAGCAATATGCTTTTCCACTTAGTAGAGTAAGGGTGAGGATGCCCAAGCCCAAGCTGGTGCTTTTGCTTAGGACTCTACCGTGGGACTTTGCTCTACTTGGTAGAGCCAAGCTCGATAAGATGAGCAATGAAGACTTCACAACAAAAAGTATCTCTGGAGAAACTTCAACTTTATTGTCTTAAGTGGACAGAGCTTCGGCATATCAAACTGCTAATATGGTGGCTAAGGAGGGACTGACAACAGCAGGTAGTGTGGATCATGTTTGGCACCCACCAAATTGGGGTTGGGTTAAGGTTAACTTTGATGGTAATGGTGGGGCACATAGGCTATCTAAATTTGCTGGTGAAAGGTTTTGGTGTTATACTTGGGATGCAATGCCACCTGTGTGGCTGGTGGACATGATGGGGTCTGCCTGTTTAACTCTTTGGTTTTTTGGCTTCTATAAATTAATGGAAATCATGAAGTTCTGGGGAAAAAAAGAAAAAAGGAAAAAAAGGGGGTATTCAAATCAAGGATATAGTTGAAGTGCCAAACATGTTTTAAAAAAATAAAAATAAAAGCAAAAAATATATTTGGTACTTGCGCATGTCTTAAAATTTTATTTTGAAAATAGGTAAAAAGAGGGCGATTGCAAGTGTTGCTAAAAAGAAAAGGTAGTTGAAGACAGTTGCCACCATCAAGAAATGATTTCTCATGTGAAATGGTGACTAGAGATGGCCCCATTGGGAGGCGGCAGTCGAAGATGATTTCTAGATGTGATTATCTATAGCTAGAGGTGGTGGTTTGTCGGTGCCAAAGGTGGTTCCTAGCCACAAGAAATGGTGAACAAAAGTGATGTGCAACAATAATGGTCAAAGAGTGTCGCTGGCGATCGTGGCTAAAGGTGGGGTAGCCCAAGGTGGTTGACGGTTGTGGTGATGACCGGTGGATGATTTGCTGAAAAAGGTGAGAGAGAGAAAGGGAAAAGATTGAAAACTCACTAACATATAAGACCAACCTTCTCTTTTTTTGGTTAAAAATTTTATTAAATATTATAAACGTTTCACATTTTTTTAAAATTGAAAATAGATATCAAACAATTTTTATTTTTTGTTTTTTATTTTTTGTAGACATTAAACAAAGAACTATAAAGATAAACGTTACAGTCCTAAGATTTTAATTCCTCCAAATTAGAGCTTTGTTCACCACTCAACCCTAACACGCCATATAAAAACAGAAAAAGAAAAAGAAAAGATGACGACGGTCATTATGCTTTGTACGGTTTGTTAGAATCAACTGGAATGAAATCGTCATTTCATCATAATGTTATTCTCATATTTGGTTCAATAAAAACTATAAAATATATTTGCAAATAGAAGCAGTATTTATCATTATAAATGAATACTTATTGTTAAGGAATGACCATTTCAAAAGGACAAGACCAATTCTTGGCCAACATGAATATATGATATCCAATATACGGACCATTTTTAAAACCCCAACCTTGAGAACCTTAACAATACACAAAACAATCTGAAAACACTAAAATGAATATAAACCACCATTTGCCTATCTTATTTCTTATACCACATGCTTAAAAGAATTCAAAACACTGCTTGCTAAACCAAAAGAGTATTTTGCCCTTACCAAACATGTACAATTTTTTCTCTATTCTATTATATTTATATACCATATATTCATAAGCATGAAGAGAAAAAAGAGATATTTACTCCACTTCTTCAAAGTTCTTTTTAGAGCTCTAGACAGGATGATCTTGAAAAGGAGCTTGGGGGAGATTAACAGTGTGCGGTTTGATGTCTCTACACCGCATGTAAGTCAAGAACTGACCAGGTAGCTCTTCCAATAGACTCTGAACAATTGATATCTGTCCACCTGCAGAAACACAAAACAAAATTTACAAGATAAAGTGATAATAGAGGCACAACTGGCAAAAGACCAGAAAAGAAATTACTGGTGCATGGCGAAAACCTCCAAAATGAGAGAAAGAAGAAGAAACAGGTTATATTAGATGTTGGTATGGAAACCTAGCATCTTGTGAATTGCACTAAGGTCCCTTTTAGGAACAGAAATGGAGCTGACTTCCGTCATCATCTGAGTTTCAAAACCCAGTTCAGGTTTCTCCTTTTTACTCTTATGTATCTCATATTTTTTTACAAATAATTTACAAAATTACCTTACATTTTAGTTTTTTGAAAGATGAAACAGGTTATATTAGATGTTGGTATGGAAACCTAGCATCTTGTGAATTGCACTAAGGTCCCTTTTAGGAACAGAAATGAAGCTGACTTCGTCATCATCTGAGTTTCAAAACCCAGTTCAGGTTTCTCCTTTTTACTCTTATGTGTCTCATATTTTTTTACAAATAATTTACAAAATTACCTTACATTTTAGTTTTTTGAAAAAATAGGCGCAATACAGTATTTCTATATCTTAAATTACATTTATGGCCTGAAGTACCAACAAAAAAACCATACACCCAAAGTATTTTGCCCACCGGATATGTATTTTGCATACGCTTACCCATACCAGGTAACTACCTTGAACTTGTACAACAATATTTTAGAAGCACTTCATAAACAAAAATCTTGAGAGGGAATGAGAATCTCATTAATAGTAATATCATTGCTACTAATAACAATCTTGTGTCATTGCATCAATGCTATTCAAGTATTGGGTTTCATCAGGAATCCTCAATGAGAATAATAACATTTTAAATATTGTGGGCCCAATAGGAATGTGAGATTTCCCATAGGAAAGTGGGGGAATCAGATTCCTATTAAATTGGGGAGTGTGATACTTGTTGAAATTGATAATTAATAATCATTTTCCCATTTTGATGTGTTCCAAACACTAGAATCATGGGAATCTGGAATAATATTCCCATTCCCCCTCTCAAACTTTGTCATCCAAACCTATCCTAGAGGTGTTCTGAGCTTAACAAAAGAAAATAAATACCAGAAATACTAAACTCTCATGAGCACTAAAAAGCCAATTGTGCTAGATTCCAGTATGTGTCCTGCCCAAATGTGGCCAAAACTCTAAACCAAAATATTCTACAGACTTTGAAATAGTAAATCAAATTAAGCAAGAACTCACCATGTACATCACGCATTGGAACAAACTGTACAATGTCTCGTGTAGCTATCCTCCCTGTAGAACTCTCCAATCGATGTCCATTGTCAGCATCAAGGATCTGTCAAATAATGAGAAATTATACCACACCAAACATTGGAGAGAATTTCTGAGGAACAACATTTCACACTTTCAAGAAACAAGTACGGTACTGTAATTACTAATAGAAAAGAGTCCAGGAGTATGTAATGCAAATAATTTGTTACAGAAAACAAGAATATACCTCCATTTGTTTGAAATCTGCACCACCCACTCCAACAATAAGAATGGATAGGGGTAGATCAGATGCCATTACCAAAGCATCTTTAGTTTCTTGGAGGTCAGTAAGGACTCCATCCTGTAGAATTGTTTCAAAATTATTTTATTGCAAAAATAAAGAATAAGAAAAAAGGAAAAAACAGAATGAAAATTTATCATTCACCGTTATAATAAGCAAGACAAAATACTTGCTGCTGTCCTGGGAGAGCGAACGACCAGCTATTTCGGCAGCAGTGTTGATCACTTGACCGAATAAAGTGGGTCCAGCAAGTGCAACGTTCCTCAAAGCACTACCATAAGCAGCCATGATGCCTTCTACTCCTTCAACCTGTAAAAAGAAGACGGAATTGACCATCACCTCTGTATATATAAACAGCAGGCCTCACAGATTTTTATGATTTCATTATGGACAATAGCATCATTATCCACATAAATCAATAGCTGGGAAGAGAAGTGCGAGTAGCATACTGCCACTGAAAATTAAGATTACCTCCCCATGTGTGGGTCTGGTATTACAACATATGAAACATACAAGTCAAAGAAAAATGAAACAGCATGACAAATCTGCTCGCAATTCAAAAAGTGGTATCCTTTCCTTTAGTCTCTGGCAGCAGATAAAAATGAATATAACATAAGCTTCCCTATTTTTATTTTATTTTATTTTATTTTTGTTTGTATCTACATAGAGTTACAAAAGATAACAATTGTAAGACAATTTATATGCTAAAGTGAGACAATACTAAATTGTGTTCGAAGCTCTTCTATGTCATTAAAAGCATATGTAACAGACAATTTATATGCTAAAGCGAGACATACTAAATTGTGTTTGACACTCTTCCATGTCATTAAAATCATGTATAATAGAATCGACATTAAAAACCTAACGCCTTTCTAAATGAATGCGGTTGAGTATATTGTTGATTTCACCACCACATTATTCTCTTCTCTACATGTTAGGACTTGTAATAGACACTTGTTATGAGAAATTAATTTCTTTTATTATATTTTGTCCAAAATAATTTAATTTATAAAAATAAAAAAACACTAGAGGGGATGGCCTTTTTTTTATTTATTTATCCGATTCCCATATTTCTAAAGTCTGTATAAATGGTCTATGTTAAAGTGATATTCACCAGCACAATAGGTCATAAATATTTCCAATTGAATACACCTCATAAAATACAGGGACAAAAGTTGATGCCATAATATTTTCACTTCAGAGCTGAATAGTTGAGAACTATGTAAGACGCATGATAAGAACGAAAGAAATAATACTCCAATCCACAATCTCTTTGGTAGGCTGGACACACTAAGGATCTACCTTAACATGAAATTAGAGAAGATATCAAAGAATCTTATTGACGTGTGAAATCAGAGAAGATATCAAAAAACCTCATCAACAAACATGAAATTGATTGCCATAACTTTTCTTCTTACAATAGACATCATATTAACTGCTTCATACCTGCTTCATACCTTCTTTGTTCTGGCTATTACTATTAACTTGAAAAATTAAACAACATAATGACTAGTATACTTGTTGGCCTTCAAAAAACATCCCAATTCATTTATTCTTGAATCAGGCAGGCCTCACAGATTTTTATGATTTCATTATGGACAATAGCATCATTATCCACATAAATCAATAGCTGGGAAGAGAAGTGCAAGTAGCATACTGCCACTGAAAATTAAGATTACCTCCCCATGTGTGGGTCTGGTATTACAACATATGAAACATACAAGTCAAAGAAAAATGAAACAGCATGACAAATCTGCTCAACATAGCAATTCAAAAAGTGGTATCCTTTCCTTTAGTCTCTGGCAGCAGATAAAAATGAATATAACATAAGCTTCCCTATTTTTATTTTATTTTTGTTTGTATCTACATAGAGTTACAAAAGATAACAATTGTAAGACAATTTATATGCTAAAGTGAGACAATACTAAATTGTGTTCGAAGCTCTTCTATGTCATTAAAAGCATATGTAACAGACAATTTATATGCTAAAGCGAGACATACTAAATTGTGTTTGACACTCTTCCATGTCATTAAAATCATGTATAATAGAATCGACATTAAAAACCTAACGCCTTTCTAAATGAATGCGGTCGAGTATATTGTTGATTTCACCACCACATTATTCTCCTCTCTACATGTTAGGACTTGTAATAGACACTTGTTATGAGAAATTAATTTCTTTTATTATATTTTGTCCAAAATAATTTAATTTATAAAAATAAAAAAACACTAGAAGGGATGGCCTTTTTTTATTTATTTATCTGATCCCCATATTTCTAAAGTCTGTATAAATGGTCTGTGTTAAAGTGATATTGACCAACACAACAGGTCATAAATATTTCCAATTGAATACACCACATAAAATACTGGGACAAAAGTTGATGCCATAACATTTTCACTTCAGAGCTGAATAGTTCTCAATAGTTGAGAACTATGTAAGACGCATGATAAGAACGGAAGAAATAATACTCCAATCCACAATCTCTTTGGTAGGCTGGACACACTAAGGATCTACCTTAACATGAAATTAGAGAAGATATCAAAGAATCTTATTGACGTGTGAAATCAGAAAAGATACCAAAAAACCTCATCAACAAACATGAAATTGATTGCCATAACTTTTCTTCTTACAATAGACATCATATTAACTGCTTCATACCTTCTTTGTTCTGGCTATTACTATTAACTTGAAAAATTAAACAACATAATGACTAGTATACTTGTTGGCCTTCAAAAAACATCCCAATTCATTTATTCTTGAATCAATACCAGAGTTTCAAAAACATTGGTTCACTACACTTGGTTCTTTAGCATAAAAACTGGACTAGCAGTTAATCAAAAAAAGAACAAGGGGAATAAACATAGGAAGACTTTCTGAAGATGTAACATCAAGCAGTAATTAAAAGACAAGGACAGTACAATAACTCTTAATTCCTTGCAAAGAGAATTTTACCTCAAAGTCACTTGCACCTCCATTTAAGTTAAAACAATGAGATATAGAACCATCATATGTTCTTCCACCAAAGCCCCAAGCAGGAAAGCGTCTATCAGAATCATAAAATTGTATGACCTCCCCAACCTCCATTATGGCCTATAAGGAGTTCAGTCAATACAATATACAACCAAGATGTATTTCTACTAAATTCAAAAACAAAAGACTGTATGAAACACAAATGCAACTGTGATACTTTGGATGTTACAATATTTATTTCTTTATAATATTTGTAATATCATTATATAATTTTCTATTAGACTGGATTGTACTGTTGTATTTTCTTCTTCCCCCTCGTACATTTGAGGCATCCCCTCTTTGTATATTATGCCAAAAAATTTACCCCAAAAAGTGATGTGTGGTCCAGATTCAATTTTTGTATAGTTGGATCCACACTTAAAATGAATCTCAACCACATAATGCACTTTTTCTGGATAAATTTTATGGGTCCCTACCATTTCTGTATAATATTTACTCATTACAAGAATGTGGGCACCTATATTCCACACAAGGGAATCCACTTGAAAGAAAGGATCACTACTTATAGTGCCTTTCTTATTAGTAAGATAGGTTGCTTGAGCCAATCCTTAAATCATTGTAGGAAGGGGTATGGGAGTCAACCCCTTGACCAATCATTTTGGGCTGGCACTGTCACCTCTCGCACCACAAGGTGTGGTGGTTATCCCCATTGGAAAAATTCAAGAGTCTATTTTAATTCTATTGAGTGCAACAGCCATAAAAATATCAGTTATGCAACTTATGCTAAGATCACACTATAAGATATCTCCGATCTGACTAAATTATCCTGCTTGGTTGGACTAATTATGCCAGTTATATGAAGAGAAAAAGATATCCCAGATTTGAGAACATCCATGGTCACACGACCTTACCTGCTGGTAAGCATTCAACCGCCCAGTAGGATCAATGTAGTGCAAGGAATCTGGATTTCGAGGATTTCCATTTGAAGCTGGAAAAAATATAAACTTCAGTGTATGAAACAAGCAACTTGCAGTACAAAGTAATTATTTTCTTCTTCTTCGGGCTCCATAAAGTAGTTTTATAGAATGTTGAAAGTTGATTACCAGTAAAATCAACAGCTACCATGAAGTTCAGCTCAAATCCACTAGAAATATAATCAAGAAAACTGTACAGTTTCTTCTCACAAAAGCCATCAACAAACAGTTGGCCCTTTAGAACCTATACATAGATAAATAGAAGGGCTTTTGGGCATCAGGTACATGTAATGTGTAGCTAAAAACTATTTCCAAGTAAGAAACAAATACCTTGTCATGACCACGGTTACGAGAAGATGGAAAAATAAAATTCGCACCAATTTTTTCTTTTTGAAGTTTTTCTAGATCTGCCACCGATTTCTGAAGTTTACTGTTAACAACAAACAGCAGATTTAGTATGTATGACCCAGCCAGAATGACTAAACCAAAATATATAAAACAAGAAACGTAATTGGAAAGAGAGAATTGGAATAGTTACCCAATAAGTACATGATTGCCATTGCTATTGAAATCAAAACACTCAATAACTAATGGGTTATCCTGCACCAAGTGAATTGTCACCAATCAACATTTAGGAAAGAAAAATTAATAGTTACCTGCATTTGCATCATCATAGCATATTGGTTAATATAAGTGGATTCTGAACACAGTTTTCTTTTGGTTAGAATGATCTCTGGTGGGCATTTCATTTCCAAGTCAATAATGCAAAATCCTAAGGGTCGTTCCATTCAGGCAGTTCTTAAGTTCCTTATTGGAACAAAGACACAAGAAAACCACAGATATCAAACCTAAAACAAGGCCTAGCCACTGATCAGAAGAGGCTCACAAGCTTACCTTGCTTCCAAATTGCTGCATAGTCAGACATACGGGCTTCCAAATTGGATTCAAGTTGTTGTTGACAACTTCTGTTTTGCAAATCGGAACAGCACCTCCACTCTCAACAATCCTAGATATTCTTAAGAAAGGATCCTGAAAGGAGTAAAAGGAAAGAAACAAATAAGAGCCAAAAAAGAGTAAAAATATAACTCATATGCACAGCTGCTTCATATACATACACTTTTGGAAAATAGGTCCTTGTTGTCCAAGTGCGAACAGCGAAATGTTATCTCAACAGCATTCCTTGAAGCAACAGTTTCCTCAGCATGGACAGTAAGTGTCCCCAAATTTTTCAGACCTCTTTGCCCATTTTTATTATGAAGATTTAGGGTCAAACTTCGACTTTGTTTAGTCACTATCTGCCATGAGTTAATAGAGGGGAATTCAGACACATACTGGTGTAAGCCCAGGAATGTGACAATCTCAATTTGTTTAAAAGAAAAGAAAAGAGGGAAGTAAAATTTATTAGCCTCCCGTATATGAAATTTGCAAGAATTTTTCAGATAGAATAATCACAAGGAAATCCACGTCCAAATGCTGATGGTCGCTAAAAGTCTATTTTTGGTCGGCAAAAGTTATCAATGGGCAGTGATTATGAACCATCATCATATATTCTAAATTATTTGGTCTTTTTTTTTCTTTACTTGTATTGATGTGACCTGAATTCTTTTCTTTTTTTTTATTATTATTTTTATATTCATATTGCATCACCAAAATTCACTATAAAACAATCAAAACCCACAATAATTGAAATCATCCATTTGATTCTAGGGTCCAGATGATACAACAAAGTAGAGCTGAGGCTTCGACTTTGTTTAGTCACTATCTGCCATGAGTTAATAGAGGGGAATTCAGACGCATACTGGTGTAAGCCCAGGAATGTGACAATCTCAATTTGTTTAAAAGAAAAGAAAAGAAGGAAGTAAAATTTATTAGCCTCCCGTATATGAAATTTGCAAGAATTTTTCAGATAGAATAATCACAAGGATATGCCTCTTTTTGAAAATAAACAAAATGCATATATATATATATATATATAATTATGGACGCACCATATTTTGATCACAAACACCTAGTCTTAGAATCTACTTGCACAATTTGGAAGGACATGCATGCCTTTCCAATTTATGGGAGGTAACAAGCCTGTCCTTCAGAAAAAAAAATCCACATCCAAATGCTTTGGCATGTGGCTCCCTATACCTCCCCATTTAGAGTTTGCTTATGTCTTTTATATTGAGTCTGATTCATAACTTTGACCAATATTGTGGCGAGACACATGCATTGTTAGAGACACTACCAACCACACTGGCAAATCAATACACGTACCTTTATAGCTTCCTACACCATAAAAAGGTATCCCCAGCCAAACGGTTTGGCAGCAGTATGGTTCCTTGGTAAACATCTATTAGAGGTGTGTACATGAGAATCATTTGCTAGTACATTTTTAAAAATAGTTGGTAGTTTGAAAAGTTAGGTAAGCAAATTCATGACCATCCTCTGTTATGCCTACATTGGCACTCTAAAATGAATCAAAAGATTCAGGCAAGTGGCAAGATTATCTGGTGTGCTTTCCTTATGATAATGCTTATCAAGTGAATATTTCGTTAAAATTGGGGGAAGGTGGCCTATTGTTGTTATTGAAACTGAGCATTTTGGTGAACTATACCACAAAATAAGGCAGCAAACTGTAGTTTGTGCAAAGACAAATTTTCAAATAGAACAATAAACACTCTACCGAAGAAGCATGGACATGGACATGAGACACAACACAGACATGTCAACACGTTAATCTTCAAAAAATACAAGACACGACACATGGGAACACACAAAATATGTAGTTTGATAAATTAATTATATATTATATTTATGAAAATATCATTTAAAGATAATTTTTTTAAAAAGGGGCAACATAACACTAATTCCTACAAATCTACATTTCAAATTTACAATGTTTCATGCATATCTAAGCAAAGGATATGTATGTGTGAAGTATCCAAAGCGTGTTCGGTCTAAAAAATTTAAAATTTCATTTACATCCAAATCCTATTATATTTCAATTTTTTTTAGAACTCCACATACTTCAGACAATTGAAGTCATGTGTTATTAACCCACATGAAACACTTGGCAAATTAAAGAAAATAAAATGAAAGTCAACTATAAAAATCAAAATATTATGGATGTATACTTACCTATCTCTCCTCCTTTGGCATTTCTAAATTTAGGACTACGAGATGCTTAAAGCTTCCAATTTGTTTGGGAATTAAACAAATTAAGAAAAAAATCAACTTTTTGCTCACACTTCTTTTCAAACAGAAAAATTGTGAAAATGATTTCTTACTTTTATAAATATAAAAATATTTACAATGTTAAAAAAATAAATTGTAATTATTTTCATGTATATATAAATCTCTACTTATTTTGTTTCCATGTTCCTGCCATATGTGGTGTTTTAAATTTTTTTGAAATTTGTTGGGTGTTCTTATTGAATCACATCCATGTCTCGTGTTTGTATCCATACAATTTCAAGAATAGAAACTTCTATCAATACATATCTGCCAAGAATATTTTCTGCATTTTTATGGGCATGTAATGCTAATTCTTTGCCACTTTCAGTTGAACATTGTGGAAGTAACCAAACATGTTGCAAAAATTGGACCCAACACTGAATTACATAGCTTTACCCATAAACAGGAAACTAACGTAATATATGTGGAGTTAATATGGTCACAAAAGCACATGAAATCCCTTAGATCAAAGGCAACTTACCTCAGATATAGCACAACTGGCTTCACCAAGAAATTCTTGATCTTTCAACTTCAGTGTCTGCAGGATACCAAAATATGAAACTTCATCATCTGCAATTTTTTCCCATCTCTTATGATGAAAAGCTGCTAACAATTTGTTAATCTAGAGAGAAGTTGCTACTCATTGGGCACTACTCATTATACTCATAAGCATGTGAACTTAATTTATCCTCAAATTTCAGAGTTGACCCCTTCATTATACAAGATGAATCTCTTGAGTTACGAGAATTAATAATAGTAGCATTCCTAAATAAGCTTAAGAATCAAAATGAAAAGCAGAAAAAATACAAAGAAAAAAAAAGCTACATCACTTCAAACCCAACCCAAACCCAACCCATATTTCATAAAAAGTCAAAAAGTGCACTTATTTAGTCTTCCCAAACTAGGCCTTAGCGCACAAATAAAAAGTGTCCATTTATATATGAGTGTATTTCTATTATTTTTTCACCTTTTCCCTCTTTGTTTCCACATATTATACTTTGCTCCCAAATTAGCTTTCTAAAATTATTTTTTTTAAAAACCCACAAAATTGTCCTAAGGAGTGTCCACACAGAGGACACGGATGACCTAGGGCATCACATACTCAAACCTTGAGGCATTGGCAAAATGGAGAACAAATCTCAGCTACACCGGGTGAAGCTAATTGAATTTCAAGCAAAAACCATAACATACCTTCACATGCAAATTGTGGTATCTCGTATCAACATCATACACATGAAAGCTGCAAAAACAAAATGTATAGACATTTGAGATAAATTGTAAATGCTTAAACAGAGAAAAATAACTATTAAATGCAATGAGCAAGACAAATCGGATGATCCCAAGTACAAAAAGCTTACACCAACTGCTGAACAATCTCAAACTGATAAGCAACATTAATTTTCTCAATCCATGCAGGTTCCAAAGAGTTCATTATCACTTCGGTGCGACCAAGTTCCTCAAGCGATCCATCTCTTTTCTTTATATAAACTACTGCAATAGGATCACTCTGCATTGAACAAGATAATACTTCAGTTTAAACCATCTTAGGATAAGGGCTGGCATAACACCTTAGTACATATCAATGAGTACATTACTGAGTAAGTAACTATGCGCTGTCTCTTGCACACGTGAGTCATTTGCTGTTAAATCTGGTAAGTACTTAATAATAAATGGCTTAGTTGTAAATTGAACTCAAAATTTTTACGGTCCAAGCCCCACTTCCCAATATTTCTTGAGAGGCAAGAGAGGCTACTCAAATATGCAGTGCGCACCCTCCTTATACATAGGGAAACATCTCCAGAGATGTTAGAACCTAAAGGACTATATTCAATCTAACATACTCATCCCCTTACATGAGCTAAAGGCATGCTATCATCTCATTATTTCCTTTACATGTAGATTGTCAACATAGCTATGTCATGCCAAAGATGTTAAATTGAGGTTAGCATTACTAATATATTTGGATATATTGTTTCAAACTTATTGCATATGTTCAGATTTTGGTATTGAAATTCATGCATTGAGATAAAGAGTGAATTTGAGAAGATAAACATAATTATACAGTGACATTATGACAGATGGTTGTGCAGAAACTAAAGAAAGAGCCAACAGTTAGTAAAGTAGATATAGTTTAAGAGTGAATTGGCTTAAAGTTGGGACAAGAAGATAATGGCTTCTAGGGTTTCAATTACAGCTTTATATCAGTCACAGGGACGAGAAAGACACAATGCGCCAAGTGAAAGCTGCTCTTTATTGATTCCCCAAAAGGAGAATACCAAGAATGGTCATACATTCTTCTAAACTGTATTTGTATCAAAATAAACAGCCTGGTGTTGCTTAATAAGCAAAAGAAACTAGCATCCCTACTTAATTGGCTCACATGGTATCATTACCAAACCAAACTAGGTTGCATCCCAAACAGGTGCCATTCCACTCTATCAAAGATTATATACTCAATTAAATTAAATAATCCATATCATTTTTACTACCACATCCCATGAACTTCCCGACTAACAACTAGGTGATGTAGAAGACATCAATCTTCAAAAACGAGATTCAACTATTAGAAGCTCTTGTCTAGGTTTCTTTTGAACAATCTTTTTGTGACTTTCACATTTGACTCCTAATATTAGCCTCTCAAAGGTCAATATACTGAGAATCACACAAAAAACAAAACAGCAGAAGTTATAAATAATAGCCGAGCTTATCCTTAGCATCATGATAAGGACAGCCACGACATGATGACAATCTTGTACAAAAAGTGATGAATCCATGATGAGATGGCAATAAAAAAATTAACCATACCAAAAACAACTGTATCCACAAAAATAATTCAACAGAATCATTGCACAAATAAGATACAGTTCTCATATGATTTTAGTAGTAAGAAAAGCTTACCTTGGAAACAATGTCACGATCAAGTAATTTGGAAGCGGATAGAGATAACTGCGGTTCAAAATTGAGATACATTATCACATCATGAACAATAAAATTGCATGGACGGATTCTACAAAAGAGAGAGCCACAAGTTCCTTAGAAAAATCAACTAGGTGTAACACCCTAGTTGTTAACATTTCCTTTACATCTCCATATTTCTTATTTTCATTACTAGTTTATTACATTTAGAGTTATGCCTTCTTGTTTGCTTTAAGAATCTTGGATGGCATGCTATATTGTTTGTTTTGAGAAGTAAGACTCAATATGTTATCTTTATTGTCTCTACATGTTCACTTGATATGAAATGAATTAGAACATAGAGACAATAACTACGGAGACACTCTTTTATACATAACGTGAGTCTGCATGCTTTTATTCCCTTAATTAAGATGTGTAAACGCCTTAGTCTAATGTGGCTAGATTCTATTCATTGTATAAACTTAGATTACTGCTGACAAAACATGATTAGTGGACTTAATTGGGATTAGTTAACCTTGAGCATAATTAACAAGGCTAAACATGCTTAGTTGACTTGATCTCAATTAGTAAGTGTTAAACATGATTAATAAAGATAAAATAGTGATTAAGAAGTTGGAAGATAAAGCACACACCGCACTTCCTACCAGGAGGAATGACTCGAGGGAGAGAGAGACACTTGTCTCTCTAAAAATTTCGAAAATTATAAAATTAAACTAGAAATTATATAAGCAGAGGGAGAGAGAGAAGAGAGGACCTGTGCAGAATTTTGTCGTGTATAGTTTAAGAGAAAGTGAAGTAAAATGGAAGAAAGAGTACAGCTCAAGGTTTCTAAAACAAACTTAAAACTCCGAAAATTATAAAATTAAACTAGAAATTATAAAAGCAGAGGGAGAGAGAGAGAGAGGAGAGGAACTTGTGCAGAATTTTGTAGTGTTTAGTTAAAGAGAAAGTGAAGTAAAATGGAAGAAACAGTACAGCTCAAGGTTTCTACAACGAACTTAAAAATTAAGGTAAAATTCATTAATTGTAATCTAATCTCTTCTGTAATCTCAAAATAACATGATTAAAATGAATTCAAATTGATTAATTGAAGGCTATGAAGCACAGGTACAAGAATTGGTATTGGTATAATATGGGTACGTTAATACATTAAAACTTAAAAAAAGTAGGGTACGGATACAGGTAGATACGTTTGTAACAAATATGTATTTTTAATTTGGAGTAATGCAAAAAATAGTTACATGACTTAATTTGTTAAAATCCAACCTACAATTCACATTTAATGCCAAAAGTAAAAGTATAAACTAAAATTAAATGTCATTATATTAAATAATTTACAAACCATAGCTTAATTTTAAGATCATGCTAAGCATAAAAATAAAAATAAAAAAGAAGTCCAATAAATTTAACTTTATCTTTGTATTAGAAGAAAATATTGTTTAAATTGAGGTACAGGTACGACTTGGGTATATATACTAAGTATGTCTCGGTATGCCAAAAATTAAGAAAAAAAAAAGTTGGATACGTGTTTCGTGTACTTAGTACGTATGCAGAAGTACCATATGAAGTACCATATGAAGTACCAGTACCCGATATGTACCCAGTACTGGTAGAGTATGTTTGTCGAAGTACCCATGCTCCATATATTGAAGGAATTAGGGTTGGACACCATGTCTGAATTGGATTAACCCTTTTTAGTTGGGAGAAATCCTTAATTCTAAGAGATTTAATAAGAATAATGAGGCCCTCCTCTCTTTTTGACTTTTAGGTATTGTATTTCATGTTCTTAGATACCTTAGAGGGTCCTAGAATGAGTTTTTGGACTTTTGACGATGGCCTAGAGTAGCCAGTTGTTCAAGAATGACCAAAATCCCCAACAGCACCTTGTGTTCTTTTGACGATATCTCTTTCTATACTTAGGATTTCGATATGAGACCATTACCATTGAAATCTAAACTTCCAGGCCTCAATTTAGATGCAAATTTTTCCCAATTTTAAAGAAGGAGATATGCCCATTTGAAATTAATCCACCAAGTTTGCCAGCTCATTTGAGTTGGCCTCTCAAGCAAGACTGTGCAAACCAATATTTTTACTGTTTTGGCCTCTTTGATCTATATTTAGCCCTAAAACATAATGTAAGACTTTTAAGACTCTAAACACAATTTTTGGACCTTGACTTATCTTAGATGACTTAATTTTGGGGGTAGGGTTCTTCAACAAAGTGAATTGCCCTGATTTTGTTATGTTTGAATCATGTACCAATATGCATTGTATTTATGCTTATGTAGGTTAATTATCTTGTGGACTAACATACTTCTGTAGGGTTAAGGTGAGTGATGTGAAATTTTTTATCACTCAAGAATATCATATGTCTGCTATGTTCAATGTATAAAGACGTCATCAGTGTTTTAAAAAGCTCTAGGCGCATCGAGGCACAAAAGTCACCTGGAGCCTAAGCGCCGAGGCACAAGTTATAAAAGTTAAGCAAAATATTAATAAAGCACAATTTTCAACATAAACAAATATTTAATATGTATATTATTAATTTTTTTAATAAGAAGAAAGAAAAAAATTAATTTTTTTTAATATATATATCAATTCAATGGATAATTAATCCAACAAATTTGTAGGATTATTTGTAATGGGGTAGGGATGGGATTGTGAATACCACACTAATTTGATTAGATTATTAATACCTCACTATTAGTCTTGTGGAATCAAACATGGCCTTTAGGTATTGTATTTCATGTTCTTAGATACCTTAGAGGATCCTAGAATGAGTTTTTAGACTTTTGACGATGGCCTATAGTAGCCAGTTGTTCAAGAATGACCAAAATCCCCAACAGCACCTTGTCTTCTTTTGACGATATCTCTTTCTATTAGAATTTCAATATGAGACCATCACCATTGGAATCTAGACTTCCAGGCCTCAATTTAGATGCAAGTTTTTTCCAATTTTAAAGAAGGAGATACGCCCATTTGAAATTAATCCACCAAGTTTGCTAGCTCATATGAGTTGGCCACTTAAGCAAGACTCTGGAAACCAATATTTTTATTGTTTTCCCTCTTTGATCTTATATTTAGCCCTAAAACATAATGTAAGACTTTTAAGACTCTAAACACGATTTTTGGACCTTGAATTATCTTAGATGACTTAATTTTGGGGGTAGGGTTCTTCAACAAAGTGAATTGCCCTGATTTTGTTATGTTTGAATCATGTACCAATATGCATTGTATTTATGCTTATGTAGGTTAATTATCTTGTGGACTAACATACTTCGGTAGGGTTAAGGTGAGTGATGTGAAATTTTTTATCACTCAAGAATATCATATGTCTGCTATGTTCAATGTATAAAGATGACATCCATGGTTTTGATCCAAGATACTATTAGGGCCGTAAAACATACTAATAGTTTTGTCATTGAGAGGTCTTACCACATTGTGGTTTTGACATATAGCTACAGTTGACCCAGTCATGTTTAGTACCGTCTAGATGGACATTGTCACAATGATTGAAATGCAAAGTATATAATATGTTGTAGTTCAAATGTTAGTTAAGCTTTTGTAAACTTTTTGTTTAGGTATTATAAATTGTTTAGAGATATCCTTGTTTGTTCTAAAATGGCTTTGATATATCTCTTTGTTCATTGGATTTTTGGCTCATCCCTCTTCACTATATATGTAGGTGATGACAGTACTTGAAGACCATGTGATTCAAGCCTCATGTATATGTGCATATCCCCCTGAGAAGGAAGAGCTTTGACATTTTGAGGTCATTGTATGTTTCCAGCTTGATACTTCGATTTGTACTTTCTCTTATGTTGTAAATTGTACTCCCATGTAAATGAGCCTAAGTTGGTAGTATAAGATTCTATTTCGTCAATTTGTGCACTTGTTCTAAATGGATATATGTAAGCTTCTACTATCCAATCAGGATATACTCCAAATTAATAGTACCACATGTTTTGTTTGATTAAGCCTTTGGTAGTCTATGACTACTAGCCAGTCATTACCCTATTCTAGCTTGGGGTGGTTTGGGGTCATGACATATCTTATCCCAAAAGAAAAATGAAAAATGAAAGAAAGAAAGAGAGAACCCTACTATAATATAGTTTAGTTCAATGCATTTTCTTTCCAGTGGTGTATTATTGTTGCTCGGGAGGTGTTGGTGAAAGCATGAGGCACACGTAAGCGCAAAGGCCTCGTGGAGCCCAAACACAAAGTGCAACCGCAAGTGTGACTTGATTGAACTAAAAGACACATTTTTAAAAAAATAATATAATGGTTAGTCCTAGACATTTATAGAAAGGTTGTTGGTGCAAATTTTACAGACTTGTTCAATTTCTTAAAATTTTATGAAGTAAATTTAAAAACCATTATTAATGAATAATATGACAATTAACTGACCAACTAATCATATCGTTTAAACCTAGTTTTATATAATTTTCCTTCTGTTTTAAAAAGTATTCACAGCCATGATATTTGATAGCCATGGTCAATGAAATACATGATTGAATCACAATATGCCCAAAAGGCAAAGACAACAAAGCACTAGAATGGTAAGTGGCAGCTTCTATGCCTACCATAAGCAAATGCAATCCTAAGTTTATAAGTATCATCCTCAACATTGTCATCACAAAATTTATAACCCTCGCCATCTTTCTCGTCTAAAATAAGGTCTCCCACATTAGCAGTATGTTGTGAACTCGAAATAATTTCCCTTCCTTCAAATTCTTTTTCTCCTTCTAGAACTTATTCACTTAAACTCTGTGTTGTCTTGTACTGTACATAGTGTACCATACCATAATATTGGAGTATTTGAATAACAAATTAAGGACCCATTCAATACTATTATGATCTAAAGGTTAAAACTAAAAAAATATATTTTTTAAACCAACAATTAAGAATAATGATATTCACACTCCAATTTTAGCCTTTCATACTCCCCTTGGGAGAGGCTAAAGGACAAACAATAGTGTGAGTGGTTTAAAGTGGAATATGAATATCATTATTCAAAATCAAAAAGCAACCTTTAAAATCCAATATTATTCCCATGACCAAAATCAATGGTAGAACAAAAATGCTACGGACATGGAACCAACAACACCAATGAACAAATATGTCAAGGGGGTTCGTATCTATAGATTTGAACCATTTTATGCTTGTTGGAAAGTTCGCTTTATAGTCAGTTTGTATCCGTAACATTTTTTGCGGTAGAATACAAGAACCTATCCAATTTATGATGCCAATTAGACCTTAAGACCAAGTCCAAATAAATCACAAGTAGCAAAAATTAAGGAATATTATGTAGTGGGACCAATATCATTGTCATAGTTCCAAGATGTACCTTTTTTTATCCCAAGCTTGCTACAACTCAAAAGAATCTAAAAATCATTAGAAGATTTCACTCATTCCTATGACAAACTTTTAAGTCTGGAACCAGCAACTTTGTCTTATTGTTAGAAGTCAACTATGTCAATAACAAAGAGAATCTTGCTTGGTTTTCATTCAGGGGAGCACTGCCACCTTTTATAAATTGTATTGGGTTGGATCATGCAGATCAATGGTGGCAATGTAGTCAACCCATCTAAGCAAACAGATAGAATTTCCTACTACAGTGTTTCCATAACATTGTCAGTCAACATGGCTGCATGGATTCATCTGATTCACTTGGCTTATCCCTCTTGTTGTTTTTCTCTTTCTTTTCTGTTTTAACAAATGAGAATAATCTTGCTGTCCAACTCTAACTAGGAAAGGTAGTTAACTTTATCGTACCTTTTGTTGTCCATTATGCATCGGTTTTCCAGTGGATCGGAACTCTCAAATTTTATGAAATATAAGATTTCATTACACGTCCTTCTCATATATAGCATAGATACAGACACAAGACATGGACACCCAAATCCATTTAAGAAATAAAATAAAACAAGACAAAAAGAAAAAGACTTGGCATGCAGGAAGTAACAAAATGATATCTTTTTTGGGGGGATAATTTTTTTGCATAAAAATGATCTCAACCGTAACTTATTATTTTTTAAATAATTCATTTCCTCACAAGGCCAAAGACAAGAATAATTATTAGAAAATGTGGCACCCAAAATACATCATTGCATCAACCCTACAAACCAAATAGGTGGGTCTTGTTCTGGAATTATTCACCCGGTTTGTTTTTAATTTTCAAAAATAATTTTTTGAGTTTTCAATTCGTATTTTTATATTTTTTAAAATATTTTAATCAATTTTTTTTTTAATTTTTAGATTCACTTAATCTTAATATACTCAAAAAGTAAAAAAATTGCACAAAAAATTTTAAAAATTCATTGAATGTTATACTTTTTAAGCATATTTAGATTAGGTGTATCTAAAAAATACATAAAAAAAATTCACTAAAAACAAAAATATATATATATATATATGAAAAATAAAAAACTCAATTTTCTGAAAACTGGATTCAATTTTTTGGAACCAAATTTAGGATGGAACTTCAAATTACACTAACAGTCCGTTTGGATTGAGTCATTTGAAATATTAAAAATAATGCATTTATCTTAATTCATATCACATGATTGATTGAATTAGTAAAGATGAGAGAAATAGACTGAAAGCAAAAGAAATAGTGCGAAACTAAAGAAATAAAAATTGCTGCTTAGCACATCTCCAATGATTGGATAGGTAAAAAGAGCTAGTTATTGCTATAATTTAGCAATAAATAGTATTAAAATATTTAATTTTAACAATTTTGCTCCAATGATACAATGTAAAAATTTCAACTTTTCACACAAAATGTCAAATCAAAATGCTATATGTGGATCCCTGGAGAAAAGAGATAACGATATTAGTTAGAGGTAAAACTTTTGTTATATTTGACACAATGTTTACCTATAAATAATGGGTCCGTTTGGGAAGTAGGTTGACTTTTTGACTATTTTAATCTGGAGTTAAAAAGTCTCGTTTGGGAAGAACTTCTTAGCTTTTTTGACTTTTTGTGCGAGAAAGAATGTAATGATTATGAATTAGATGTGTCGTTTTGTCTTATTGGACTAAATAGCCTATTTTATCTTTAATGGTGGGTTATATGGCTTGCTATTGTTATATTTTGTCTTGAGGTTTTTAAATTTTTACGCGATAAGGTACATGACCATAGCAATTCATATACCTTATTGTTAGCGTAAAGATTTAAAAACTTGAAGACAAAATATAATATAACCCACCATTAAAGATGCTCTAATATGGAGAAGAAATAAAATGCTGGCACTTATGAAATGTCTCATATCACAACCCACAAAATTCAATAAAATAAATAAAAATAAAAAGGGTTAAAAAAAAATAATAATAATAATAATAATAAGGGTTCTTTTCTTCTGGAACAATTGAAAAAAATTGGTATGAACTCACAATAATTACAAAAAGATACTTTCATCTCTTTGTAATTATTTTGAGTTGATACCATTTTTTGCAATTCTCCCTCTCCTTTTTCTTTTGAAATTGTATTTTAGGTTCGAATGTTATTTGCAATCTTGTTGCAATAATAATAATAATAATAATAATAATAAAATAAATAAAAATAAAAAATTTACATAGGATTAAGGGGGAGTTTGGCCTACTCTACAATACCACATTTTTTATCTTTTTTGGGTCACATAATCTCTTCATCTTTTGTGAATCATATAAACCTCTTTATTTTTCTACATATCCTTTCATAAAAAAATCAAAATATAGAGACTTATTTAGATCATTCCAGACAATCTAAAGTAAAAAGGAGTGTTAGATGAAAGAAAAACAATAATGATAGAGACCCTATGTGTTGACGCATTCATGTATTTGAATTTCTTCGAATTAGTGACATTTGATGTACTGTGTTCAATTTTTTTTTTAAATTGTATCTATGTAACCTGAATAGTTCAGATCATTTCGGGTCGCTACATTTGATATGCAATTGTTAAAAAATTGTGGAGAATTTAACATCCATCCAAGGTATAGATTTTGATCTCTTTGCCATGGAATCAGGCATGACTAATTCTGATAAAAAAAAAATTTATTAGTGGTTGGTATGTAGACCTCTACTTTCCATTAGATTACATAATAATAAATAGGCAGAGGAGGGGAGACTTTGCAAAACGCGACAAGGACCAAAAGAAAGGAAAATAAAAGATAAACATTGACCAAGTGTGGTGATGAAAGTGGACACAACACAAGGGGGGGCTACAATGACACTTAGGGTTTTGTGTGGTTGGTAAGGGGTTTTCGTTTGTGTGGTGGTTGTTAATTGCAGAGAAGAGAGAATCAAAATATACCTCAATTTGCGTGAAAAGAGCGTTAAGACCTTTGGTTCGTAAGAAAAAGTCGACAGCATCGTTGTGTGCAGTACTAACCCCACCACTGTTCTTTGTCTTCTGTTGTTGGGCCCCTCCAACTGCCATTTGCCCCCCCTTCACATCCGAAAAGCAAGCCCCCATTCCTCTCTCTCTCTCTCTCTCTCTCTCGCTCTCTCTCTAAAATTCTGAAACTCTGTAATATTCACCTTTGACACGGAGGTGTCGTTGGTTTGTGTTTCTATCGAATACCGAATTCCGAATCCCGAATCCCTATCTATGTATATATAGATATAGCAGGTGCTCTGTTTTTTATTCTTATTTTTGTCTTATTTTGAGACGTAAATGAAAAGTCAGATTTTTTATAAAAAAAAAAATTATATATAAAAAATTAAAGAAGTGATATAATCTTTAAAAAAATTAAAAAATCAATAAATTGACTATTACTAATTTACTTTTATATATTATGATTTCTTTTGGTAAGTTGATTATTTTAGGCCCGCTTGAGATAAAAATTGGGGCTAAAATAATCATATAGGACAAAATAGGTAATTTTAGTTAAATATGACAAAATATCACATCTCCATAATTATTTTATTTTTTTCCTAACAAAAGTTAAAAAAAATTAAAAAAACTTATTTCAAACGAGACTTTTTAGCCTCAGGCTAAAAAACCCAAAACGCCAACCCACATCCCAAACGAATCCTTAATATGTTAAAATATTTGTATTTGAAAAGATAGTTAAATTTTTTTATAATTAGATATGATATTTATGAGAGAAAAAATTAAATAATTATAAATTTAATGTGATATTTTATTTTATTGACTATTTTAATCTAATTTATCTTTTCATAGAATCTAACGCCAAAAAAAAAAAGTTACCAAACAAGACCAATATTTTTTAACAACTCTAAACATATTTTTTATTCTTCACTAACTAAAATATAAAAAAATATATTCTTAAATTTACTAATTCAGTTTTTTATGTATGTACCCTAATCTTACTTTTTATTTTTTACTTATTTATCTATAAAATATAATTTTATTTTTATAATCTGTCAATAAATAAAATTTTAAAAATAAAGTAGCAATTGTTAATAGTTATTACCTTGTGGATTAATTTTCGTGTTGGTTATGAGATTATGAATGGATTTTTGAAAAAAAGATGAAAATATGTTAAGAATAAAAAATTTTACTTATCATAAAGAAAAGTAAACGTTTTAAAACATCAATTTTGGCCTTTAATTTATAAATAGATAGATAGATTACAATAAATATAACTTGAATTTATAAGCATTTCATATCATTAGATATGTGACAAGATATTATTTATTTTTATTAATTTCTTAAGTACAATTTTAAAAAATCAGTCACAAATATTCATGTAAACAATACTAATACAATATGGTGATAAAAATCAGTTGACATATAACGTTTCTCATATATTTATAATGCGTGTTCTTAATTTTTAAGAAGGAAAGTTTCAAAATTTTACATATTTTTTATTATATAAAATATTTTTAAGTTTTGTGGTAAAGATACACATTAATAAAATAAAATCTTTTCTATTTTGTAGAAGGATAATTGTAAGAAAAATGTTTGAAAGTCTTAAAACAATTCTTACAATTTAACTCATAATGTTGTGACATTATAAGTAGGGGTTTGCGTGATGCGGTTCAGTGTGGTATGAGGATAAAACTAAAATCAAACTATGGATGACAGATTAACAAATTTACTATTCGTAACCAAGTCATGATTTGAACAGTTTGGACAGTTTCAACCTATTATTTGATTGAAGTATTAAACAATTATCAAGTATTTGTATAATATATAAAACTAATGTGTATAATATTTTTCACATATACAACGTTAATTGATTTTACATCATACTTTTCATATATATAATACTAATTTACATCAAATTCCATGTCTCAAATTTCTCTCACATTAGTTTTTGCTTTGATATTTCATTGAATGTCTATAAATATACGTGTGTGTGTGTGTGTTAACTATGGCGGGATATGTCAGTTTCAAAGATGGATTATAAATTTCAAACCGCAGTGCAAACCAATCCACGGTTAGCAGGTGGATCGGTACAGATTGAACAATTTTAATAGATTGAACAGTATTTTGTACAATCTTAATAATAAATCAACCTCTAATTTGTCACATTCAATCATATAAGGTCAAATTCTCTTGGTACATCCTTGTGGTGAATTTGGGATCTAGATTGCAAGTATATGGTATTTTTCAAATCAACTTAAACTATACGGCCAAGTATTAATTTTCTTATTATTCTGAACAAATTACATTTTCTTTTTTTCTTTTTTAAAACAAACTACACCCTTCATTATTTTTCTTAAACAAAATACATCTCACAACTAATTTGATACTTACTTGATTCTCTAATTTAAGTTGTTCAAAATTTTGAAGGACATTTTTACCATCAAATAATTAGGTCTCAAAAGTTACAGATTTGTACAATTATTTTTAACTGGATTACATGAACTAAATTAAAATATATATATATATATATATAGAAAACTAAGGTGGTGTTTGGCAAGTGGGTTGGGGCTAAAATAGCCACAAAAGACAAAACAGGCTATTTTAGCCACAACAAACAAAACATCACATCCAACCCATAATCATTACACTCTTCTCTCACAAAAAAAAACCAAAAAGCCAAAAAGCCAAAAAGCCCTTCCCAAACCAAGCTTTTTAGCCCAGGCTAAAATAGCCAAAAAAGCCAAAAAGCCAAAAAGCCAACCCACTTCCCAAACGGAGGCTAAGTAAAAGAAATTGATAGTTTAAGAATGAAGTAAAATAAATGAACAAAAATAAAATTAACACCTTTTATTTTTTGCACAAAGTAGAATGTTAGAGAGAGTAGTCTCAAACCTCAAGGTTTCAACACTTGAGCAACAATCTGAGTTGGCATGTTTATCAGTGTTAAGGTCATATTCAAGGATAGACCTAGAGGGGAGTAAAAGGGGCTATGGCCCCCCTTATTATTTCAAAAAAATTATTTATTATAATAGTATTAGTTGATGATTATTTTTAAATTATACAAACTCGTCCCTCTATGTTTTTCAAAACTTTTAAATGGCCACTTTATTATATCTCTGAAATGGGTATTAAAGTATGACATTAAAAATTTTAGACAATATAATATAAAAAAAAAAATGGTTTATCATACTTAGGCCCCGTTTGGGAACAGGCCAATTTAGTAACTTTTTGGTTATTTAGTTAAAATATAAACTAAAAAAAACTAGTATGTTTAGGATGACTTTTTGACTTTTTACAAAAAGATGTACAAAAAGTAAAGAGAAAATAGAATATTTGACTTTTTAGTATAAGTTATTAATTTTTTGATTTTTTTAGTGATTTTTTGATTTTTTGACTAAAAACGCCGCTGGCTAAATGAGGCCTTAAGTGCCAATTAGCCTGCAAAGAAGATGATGAAGGATGATTCAACAAATGACTTTGACCAAATTTATTGAGAAAGAAATAGTTATGGATTTTAATTCAATTCTGCCACAGATGTCATTAATAACATAAAACCATCAAGCACAACTCAAAGCCATCTTTTGGAATGTAGGTTAGCTTTTAATTTTTTTGACTATTTTAGGTTGGGGTTAAAAAGTCTCGTTTAGAATGAGTTTTTTGACTTTTTTGACTTCTGTGAGAGAAAAAATGAAATGATTATGGTTTGAATGTTACATTTTATCTTATTGAGCTAAAAAGCCTATTTTATTTTTTTGTAACTAAAATAACCCAACCCAAACCTTCGTACTAATGTCTCATTTTAGTAATTAGATTATCTTACAATAGTCATATTTTGTAACCCAACACGGATACAAGAAAATAGACTATTTTATATATTTTTTCATATTATTTATTGGTAAAAATTATTATTGTAGTCCATATAAATATATATTCTCGCTCTCTATGTCAAAATCTTAGGTTCGTCCCTCATCAAGTTAATGTAAATATTATCTTTATAGCACAGGTTAAGAAAGTTCATAAATATTATCCCTCATCAAGTTAATGTAAATATTATCTTTATGGCACAAGTTAAGAAAGTTCATGAATATTATTTATTTTTTACTATATGTACTTTTATACATAATATATAATCTTTTTAAACTCTTTAACATGTACATTAAAGATACGCGTTAACAAAATCTTAACATTAACAGTCTTAAATTAACAATCTCTTAAGATTAAATATCTTATCTCATGTTTGAAATTTCTCTAACTTAGAAGGACATTCCCTATATCATATCATACCTCATATCTTTTCATCATATAGTAATTTATAGGGCAAATTACATATACACCCCTCCAGGTTTGGCAAAATTACAGATACCCCCTGAGGTTTGAGAAATTACGAATTCCCCCCTGAATGCTATATTTGCATAAGAAATTAGGGGGTAATTTGTTATGAAATATAAATCTCAGGGGGTAAATTGTTATGAAAATACAAACCTCAGGGGGCGGGATGTAATTTCCGAAACCTCAGGAGGTATCTGTAATTTAACCAAACCTGGAGGGGTGTATATGTAATTTGCCCAAATTTATAGTAGGTTTTTTAGGTTTTTGGCTATCACTAAAGTTAACCGTTACGTAATTCGCCCTGCTCATGATCTTGCTACAAATGTAAACAACTTTATGACTTAGCTATGGTAATTTACATGTAAGAATGTATACATACATATACATGCATAATAATTTAGCTAACATTTATAAAAATATATTTATTTTATAAAAATTTATCTGTTATTCTGTGCATTGCACGATCAATAGCTAATTTATACTGAAATTGTTAAGAAATAACTAGAAAGAGATATTGACATTTATTATATATCAAATTTATACACAAACTACACTTTAATCCAAGCCGTGTCAAAGGATATACTTGGAATAGTATTATTTATTTGAATTGAATAAATGTGAAGATTTTTTGCCAAGTCAAAATAATAGAGTAATGCTAGTTATTAAAATTTTTATCAAATATTTTACCAAATATCTCACATATGATAGGTCTCACGTAAGTGTGGATCCACATTCACGTGAGACATTTAATAAAATATTTGATAAACATTTTGGGAGTTCTAACATTTTCCAAAATAATATTCAACCTGTTCTACTTTATGGTATCCAAAACTGAAACTTGTGATCATAAAACATATTATCTTAATCTAAAAGAATGTTCTACTCACAATGTTTAAGAAATTTTTTAAATATGTTATATGAAAAAAAAGGCTGGTATGTGAGGAGTAGATTTTGAGGGGAATTATCTGTAGGTCGTAATAGGTGGATTTATTATTGAATAAGTTTTATAATAATTAATAACGTTTTTCATCAAACACTATAGATATGTCACTAATTGTTAATTTTCAATGACAGTTTAAAAATTTGTCACAAGAAATGTCACTAATTTTAAGTTTTAGTAACAGTTTAAAAAAATTGTCACAAAAAAAAAGTTAGTAATTTTCTACTTTTAGCGATAGTTTGAAAAATTCGTCACCAAAAAAAAATCATTAATTGTAAGTTAGCGATAATTTATAAAAATCGTGACCAAAAAAAGTCATTAATTGTCAATTTTTAGCGACATGTGTAAAAAATTGTCACAAAAAAATATTTTAGCAATGATTTTATTAAGACTTATTTTCAATAAGGCTTGATGGGAATTAAGTTCAACTATTAAGACCTATTAGTAATTTATCCTAGATTTTTAGTCCTGTGGTCCTAACATTTGAAATTATTAATTTGTTAAAGATTTCGTAATCATAATTTTTTTTTTATTGTTTTAAAAAATAAACAATAAATATATTTTTAAAAATAGATTATTTAATTATTTTTTAATCAAATCGACCTAATTTTTTTCATAAATAATATACAAAACAAATTTTACAAAATGAACTGTTCAAATAATCGAAACAGGATCAGTAGTAATCCTCCCGAGTCACTCAAATTTTCTCAAGTTCAGATTTGAATTTAAGATAAATTCAACTCAAAAAATATCATTGCTTGATTTCAAGGACAAAATCATTAATTTGATAAAATATAAACTAATTTGACAAAAATAAATGTCAAAAAATATTAATTTTTAAAATTATTTCTACCCACTAAAGATAAAAAGCCAAATTACATATACCCTCTTGAGGTTTAGCAAAATTACAGATACCCCCCTGAGGTTTGAAAAATTACAAATACCTCCTGAAGGTACTATTTGCATAACAAATTAGGGTGCAAATTGTTATGAAAATATAAACCTTAGGGGACAATTTGTTATGAAAATATAAACCTCAGGGGGTATCTGTAATTTAGCTAAACCTCGAGGGAGGTATATGTAATTTGCCCAAGATAAAATTATGTAAAATTAATAAATCTTTTATACATTCGTTTATTTATTTTTTTTACCAAATTAATTTTTATTATGTGTTTGGATTATGATCATGTAATAGGTGGTTATTTTTATTTTCATTAAATAAGTTTCTATTTTTCCAAAAGTCAAATATGGCGACAACTTAGATATCATTATTAAATCAATCCATTAAATCAAAAAATTCAAAATTCAAAATATTTCATATATTAAATATATCGATTACACATTAAAATCTTAACACCCACCCATTACATGATCATTATCCAAACACATAATAAAATTTAATTTGGTAAAAAAAATAAAATAAATGTCTAAAAGATTTATTAATTTTACATTATTTATCTTTGGTGGATGGAAATATTTTTTAAAATTTTAAAAATATTTTTTTGACATTTATTTTTATCAAATTAGTTTATATTTTATCAAATTGACGATTTTTCCCTTGAAATTAAGCAATGGTATCTTCAATTGTCCTTATTTGGAATAAGATTCAAAATTCATGATCAAATGTGTCACAATTGAAAAGTTAGGAATCAAAGTGACATGAGTCCTAAACTATAGGGACTATTATTGTAATTCGCCTATTTTTTTTATATAATTCATCTTCATTATTGAATTTACAATATGAACGGTTTGGATTATCATTTTAAGCTTAGAGTAGGACCCAAAATATGAAATATAGAGTATGAAAAATAGCAATATAGAGAAAGGTCATTCTCATCTTAAATAGTCTTCACATTATGACAAGCGACATTGAATAAATTTTTTTTTTTTTTTACTGGAGAGATAATGCGTTATTAATAACAACAAAAAACAAAATATGATTGGTTATGAAAATAAAGTTCAACAACAAAATTGATAGAAAGATGGGTATAACTTTAACTAACAATGACTTGTTCTTGCATACATATCGTTTTAAATTTTTTGATCCTGAAGAGGTCTGAGCTCGTTAACTTGTTACTTTGTACATAAAAAATTAAAATAAAATATAAAAAAATATGAAATGTGGTTAAAAAAGATAAATTTATAATAGAGTCCACATTTTGACGAGTGTGAATTGTTTGAAATTTCAAATAATGGAATGCACATTACACATGAACCTTTATACGCAATTTCCATTTAGATTAATAATGTGCCATGGTTAAAGCACCAAAAAAAGAAAAGAAAAGAAGTGGTCTTATGGTCAAGATAACCCCTATTGTTTTTAGGAAAAATTACTACTCGGTGGCAAATTGAAAATTTTATTACATATTTATGAAAAAAATTATAATTATAATTATTAATATTTATAATTTTACTATCCATTTGTAATTATTTTTTAAATTATACACTGATATGAAATTTCTTCTCATTCTTATGTGAATTGCTTAATCGTGTCTTTCGCGTGATATCGTAAAGGAACCTTAATTTGGGAGAATTTTATCATAAATTCTTGTCTTTTTTAAGAAAAAGGAAAGAGGAAGAGAAAGTTAATAATAGTACTATATTTTTAAATAATAAGAGTTAAACAGCCACATTATTCTTGCAAAATTTTTACATGCAAATTATTGTGTAGCATTGCTTTTTAATAATTGTACGGGAAAGAAATAAACCTTCGCGTATAATCCTGTTGATCAAGTTCGTGCTCCTCCATACGACGTTGCTTTACTCCCTGAAAACACAAACGTGAACTAGCCGGCGGGTGTGTGCCGGATACCTCTCCGATGCCTAAGTCAGCAAAAATAGACAAATAGACAAAGCTCTGTGTATTCGAGAATCAAAGTTGTGTTACCTCTCCGTAGGTGATGTTGTGAGCTTTTATAGGTTCCGCGTGGCACAATCCTAGTAGGACTATTACTCCTCCATGTAGAGTCCTCCTAGGAATCACATTCCTGAAAGATAATGCTTATCTTTCAACACCCTCCTCACTGCTTAAACCAAGTGAGATGGTTTTACCTAGGTCGGATGTCAATACGACCGGGATAACATGGCCATGCTAAAGCCGCAGACTAGACCGAGCTCCACCTAGCTCGGTTCTTCCTTTCACTACGTGTACTTCGGTTCGACATACTCCAACCAGGCTGTTGAGATCATGCTAACCATACTGAGCTAGGACCGAACTAACCCATAGCATGGTTCTGAGGAAGGCTCAACATACTTTGGCTCAATATGGTATGACTGGGCTAACTATTACTGCGCCGACCATGGTGACCGAGCTAACCACTAAGCTCTTCTAGACCGGGCTAACTGCAAGGCTCCTCTGGACCGAGCTAACACTTGAGATCCACTTGCTAAGCTCTTTTTACTGCGGCTGACACCTTTACCTCGGCTGATATCTTTACCTCGGCTAACATTGCGGTCAACCAAGTTACTTCGGCTCTTCTCTCCGTTTGACTACCTTGCTTGGTAGCTCGGCCATAGCGTTGACCACCACTAGGAAGTAAATAAGTCCCGTAGCTAGGTCCCGTGGCTAGGTCTCATAGCTAGGCCGCGTAGCTAGGTCCAATAACTTGGTCCCGTAGCTAGGTCTTGTAGCTCGGTCTCGTAGCTAGGTCCTGTAGCTAGGTCCAACAGCTTGGTTCTGTAGCTAGGTCCCGTAGCTAGGTCCTATAGCTAGGTCTCGTAGCTAGGTCCTAAAAACATCTTTGACCGCCACTCCAACCTAGCTCGGCCCAATTTGGCTACACAAATTACCCTCTCAATTGCCCCTTAATTCCATCTGCGTAGCATGATTTGGGATTACCTGTTAACAGCCGAGCTAAAAACTTCAGCCCTTCAACCGAGCAATAACTTGGGGCGAAACCAACTCCCTGACTTAGTCAAAACCGAACTAAGAATGCCGCACCATAAGCTTCAACCGAGCTACGAATCCCTTGTTCCACTTAGCCGAGCGAGGACTCCATTTATTTCGCCTTTGTTTCTTTTAGCACGGTCCAACCATCCGTGCTTAATATTTTTCCTTTTCACTTTGCAGACTGACTAGGTTGGCCAGGCACACCTTTGCACGCTCAACCGTGATACTATATTTTGCAATGTGAGGCTGCCAAAGACCTCTTCTTCAAGTGTGGGTGGAAAGCAGTTGTGGCGCAACTCGGTCATAGCCAAGAGATCGAGGTCTTCCTAAACCCTCCTCCATATTTTATACCGAGCTCCATGGTGGGTTATGCAAATGCCATTTAACAAAAATTTCTTCAAGCTGAGGAGGAAGATGATGCATCCCAAGAGCCTGATAACGACGCCCAGCTCGGTCGCCAGTCCATCTCTCCAACTCCAGTGGTCTCCATCCCACCTTTGCCTGTTGTGTCTGATGCGGTGCCTTCGACCGAGCTCAACCAAAGTGTGCTTGCCATAACCGAGCTACCTTTAGGTGAAGCCAGGGTTGAATTGTACGCCGATTTAGATGACCTCTTTGCATGACCATGTACTTTCTTTTCTTTGGATGCTAACTTTGGAAGCTTTTGTAACCAGGCTATGGCCCCTCCTTTTGTAATGCACTTTTGGAATGAAATCTTCAATTTTCTCAGCTTTCTGTTCGGTTTATACCTGCATCCATTATTCAACTATAACTTGTATGATGTATAACAATTTCTTTCCGAGATACCAATCTCGATCTCAACCTTGCAATCTACTTATCCCTGCCAACCACTCTTTAGCCTAGATTTTTATCTCGGCTAAAGAGTACCAAAAGTTGATTTTTTCAGCCAACCTCTTCAGCCTAGATCCTTATCTCGGCTGAAGAACAATGAATGTTGGTTTTTCCAGCCAACCTCTTCAGCCTAGATCCTTATCTCGGCTGAAGAACAATGAATGTTGGTTTTTCCAGCCAACCTCTTCAGCCTAGATTTTGATCTCGACTGAAGAGAGCTCAAAGTTGGCTATTCCGGCCAACCCTGAGTGAAGTGTTTGGTTATTCCGGCCAAACTTTTTCATTGCCCCCCAGTCGAGCAAAGACTTCTTGGTTAAACCTGCCAACTTCCTACAGCCTAGATATCCTTATCTCGGCTTAGGAGAGCTAAACGTTGTTTATTCCGGCCAACATAGAGCTAAGCGTTTGGTTATTCCTGCCAAACTTCTTGATTGCCCCCCAAGTCGAGCAAAGACTTGTTGGTCAAACCTGCTAACTTCCTGCAGCCTAGATATCCTTATCTCGACTTAGGAGAGCTAAATGTTGGTTATTCCGGCCAACATAGAGCTAAGCGTTTGGTTATTCCTGCCAAACTTCTTGATTGCCCCCCAAGTCGGGCAAAGACTTGTTGGTCAAACCTGCCAACTCTACTTTTAATGCCCCTAGCTCGCTAAAACAACTTTTACAAAAGAAAACAATCTATGCTGAAAAGGAAACAACTTGTTTTACTGAGGAAAAAAAAAATTACAAGTACTCTATAGGAAAGCTAAAAATAAAATAACTTGAGATTGGCAGTGTTCCATGGCCTGGGGATGACCTTGCTATCTCCATCTTCCAAGTGGTATGCCCCTTTTCCTGTTAATCAACCACTTCGTATGGTCCTTCCCATTTGGGCCCTAGTCTTGCTAACTCTAGGTGCCAAAGTGTTTCCCATTACTTTGCGCAGCACCCAATCTCCAATCTTAAATTGCCTTTTATTCAGCTGCCTTGCCAACATCTGTGAACAGCTCCTTGCTCTCGAGTTCTTCCACCAGCTGTATATATCCTTTGGCAGCGCGGCTGCCATTTACTGTGACGAAGCATTGTTTGGATATAATTTGGTCTCCAAGGACCTCTTCAATTACCCCGGCTTCGTTGGGGAACTGCAATACTTGATGGTAGGTTGAAGCTACCGATCGCATGGCGTGCAACCATGTCCTTCCCAATATTATGTTGTAAGAGGAAGAGACTTTCAATACCCAGAATTCCACTTGTTTTGTCATGGTTCCTGCCTTGACTGGGAGGATTATCTTGCCCACTGGCCACTCTGGCATTGAGTTGAATCCGATCAGAGGAAATGTTGCAGGTGCCAAGTCTTTGTCCTCCAGTTTCAATTATTTGAAGGTTTCGTAATACATTATCTCACATGAGCTTCCTTGGTCGATCAAAATCCGTTTGATGTCGAAATTCTTGACGCGTAGAGTGACGACCAGTGCATCATTGTGAGGGCAATATAACCTTGCTAAGTCTTTGCCCGAAAAATATATGACATTTGTGGGTTCTGTTCTCCCATTTTTGATGGTAGGTTATGCACTTAGTACCTCCCTTAAGTGCTCAGCCTTTTTGATCATCCCCCTGAGCTCACATACTCGCTCAGGTTCAAATACTCCATGTATTACGTTTATTACGCCTTGAGGTGGAGCGTCGACCGACATCCCGTTTGGGTTGTTGTGGTTCTGGGGGGCTGGCTATGTCCCTCCTTCTATGTATTAGTCCAGGTGCCCAGCTGCCACTAACTCCTCTAGATGTTGTCTCAATGGTGTACAATTTTCAGTGCGGTGCCCCTTTTCTTTATGGAAGGTGCACCGTGATCTTTCGTCGTAGTCCTTCTGAGCTTCTCCTAGCTTGGCAGGCCACGAGACCGAGCTACAAGACTAGTTACGGGCACCAAGTTATTGGACCCTTAGCTACGCGGGCCTAGCTATGAGACCTAGCCACGGGACCCTAGCCCTACAGGATCTTAGCTACTTCCTTCAGTGGCGGTTCAACCTTTGGCTGAGCTACCAAGCAAGGTAGTCAAACGGAGAGAGAGCCGAAGTAACTTAGTTAACCGCAATGTTAGCCTAGGTTAAAATATCACCGGGGATAAGCGTGTCAGCTTGATCGTAAAAGTGTCAGCCGCATGGGTTAAAAGAGCTTAGCAAGTGAGATCGCAACTGTTAGCTCGGTCCGAGGAGCCTTGCAGTTAAGCCCGCGTCCGGAAGCAGCTTACTGGTTAGCTTGGTCACCATGGTCGGCGCGCATGGTACCCCGTAACAGTTAGCCCGGTCCATACCATATTGGAGCCAAAAGTATGTTGAGCCTTCCTCGAGAACCATTGCATGGGTTAGTTCGATCCTAGCTCAGTATGGTTAGTATGATCTCAACAGCCTGGTTAGAAGTATGTCGAACGAGGTACACGCAGTGAAAGGAAGAATCGAGCTAGGTACGAGCTTCGGTTTCTAGTCTGCGGCTTTACATAGCCTATGTTTACCGATCGTATTAATCCGACCTACGTAAAACCATTCTCACTTTGGTTTAAGCAGTTGACGGGGGTGTGAAAGTAAGCATTATCTTTCAGGAATGTATTCCTAAGGAGGACCTTACATGGAGGAGAATAGTCCTACTAGGATTGTGTCACGCTGGACCTAATAAAGCTCCAACATTCACCCCCCATTACGGAGAAGGTAACACAACTTTGATTCTCGAATACAAACAGGAAGCTTTTTGTTATTTGTCTATTTTTGCTGACTTAGGCATCGGAGAGGTATCCGCACACACCCGCCGGCTAGCTCCTTTGTGTTTCACGCGAGTAACAGGGCAACGTCGGTACGGAGGGAAAGCACGAATTGATCAACAGGATTCATACGCGAAGTTTATTTATTTCCCGTACAATTGCACCGCCTGTGGGAAGACCAGACAAAGAAACAAAACCCTCTGATCAAGTTTCCCCTCACTAATTGAATGGCGCAACACGAGATTGCCCAGTCACGCCATCGACGGACAAAATCCCGAGAGGAGGTGGTGAGAGTGCGATGGGTTGCCCTCTCTATTCCTCCTATGGCGGACTTAGAGCCCAGCGGACAGGAAATCCCCAAGAGGATACAAGGGGAGGGCGGAACAACAGCCCCCGTTCGCTCTCGCCACAAAGTCTTGAAGGCAAAGGCGAAGAATCTGACCCTCAAAGCTCTGGAGATCGCTGGTAAAAGAGCAAGATGAACTGATAAGGAACGGATGGCGGCGGACATGGAGGCCATTGAAGCCGCCAGATAAAGGGTAAAAGAGGTGGTGACGAGAGATGGCGCAAAAGGCCAATACACCCCTCACACTCTGAAGATCGTTGGTAGCATATGATCACCCATCGCAGCCAGAGAGTAGAAGCCTCAACAGACAGGCGGACACTCAATCACAGACTTCCAAAACTCGTTACTCCAGGTCTTGACGAGAACGAGAGCATTGGGTCTTACACAGAGGAAGTACCTACGGCCTCACCGCGTCCATACATTCACTCCAGGCAAAACGGAGTTGCCTAGATCGGTCCGACTTAGAACTGGTGCTTGAAGAAAGGGGCGCGACAGAAGGAGATGCTAGGACACGCGACCCATAGAGTTTCAGCCCTTCAGCGGTTGGGCTCCCGGACGCATGGAGCGTCGAGTTGGGATGCCAATTACGCACCTTGCCCTACAAACTAACAGACCAAAGCTGTTGGCAAAGACTCCATAGCTCGCCGTTCGTTCAGGTAATGAGAACGCACATTACCCTCAGGCTATCATCCAGCCTAAATTTACCATTACGAAGGGAAGACAGACCCGTTACATGGCACCTAAGCCACTTTCGTTCAAGGTAGGCAGTACTATTACCGACGAACGAAGCCTTAATGCTGCATCCTCTTCCCATCAAGCCTTGGTGACCAGGCTTGACCTGGTTCGAAAAACTTCCAAAGGAAGCATAGCCTCCTGGGCGCCAATTGGCGGAGTCAATTTCTGTGACTAGGTTCAGAACGCAAACACAAAACCGCCCGGTGGAAATTGATCAATTGCTCTTCTATCGATATGGGCAAAAAGAGTCATTTAAAATCCTACAATAGCCGCTACTGGGCGACCTTCAACCAGCATTAGGGACTTAGCCCCACCAATCTTCTCCATTGCACAGTACAAAAAAGGCCTTCCAGTCGGAAACAGACTAAGGGACTCAATCACTATGACACCGACCTCTCACGATGGAAGGCCATAGAGATGACAAGCCAGACTCGGGAGAAGAATGATGGCGCCGTTATGCCTAAAGAAAAGAGTCTAGCATGACCACTCAAGTTACAGCATAAAAAGACCGCGGCAAAGGTCAACCGATTAGAACGTCGAACAAAAAACGGACGCAGGTGCAGGCGACGCAATGGAGAAGATTCAGGATAAAGATGGTGAGAAGTCGCAACTGCCCATTACCACGGTATTTCAAAAAGCCTAAATCTACCGGATTCTAAGCAGATACGCCGAGAACCTTTTCGATCAGATGGC
>NW_021024546.1:1322599-1397810 GCF_004153795.1 Camellia sinensis
TACATATATATACTATAAGATTTCTTTAAAATACATCTTTCTTGCCGTGTTTTTAGAAATATTACAGTCCTGCCCATGAACAATTTTAATTTCATAACCAAAAGGCTCCTTTTGTCAAAAATCATTAAGATCAATTAAAGCATTTTTTATAATAGTCAAGAATTTATAAATAATTTAGTAATTTTATTATATATATGAGAGCAATGAAATTTTTTTATTTTCAGTTAGTTTTGGTTAAATAAAAAAATTGATGGATAAATAGAATATTTATAATTTTTCAAAATTATAAGAAATTAATTTGATCTTTTAACATATACTTTACAAATGGTAGTATTATTAATGTTTCGTTAAAGACCAATAAGTCGAATAGTTGGATTAATTCCATCAAATCTATTAAAGTAATTTCTACGTTAAAATCAATCCTAAAGAATAAAAATTTTGTGACAATATTTTTTTTGTAATTATGTGTTAAAAATATGATAATTATAATTTTGTCACATTTTTATATAAACTGTCTATTTAAAACTTCAATTAGGTTACGTTTTTCTATATGAATTTTATAAAAGTTAAAAAATTAGAGATTTATTTTTCTTTTGACAATTTTTTAAAACTGTTCCTAATAACTTATATATTGACATTTTATTTCCAGACAAAATTTCTTTTAAATTGTCTGAATAATTAACTATGTGAACTTTTAATTATGTGTTGGTGAAAAACGCCCATTAATTTTTACAGGACCTATTGGACGAATAAATCTACCTAAGACTTTGTAAATTTTACTATCTACTAAAAAAATAAGAAATATCTTCTTAAAGCAACTCCCAATGGCTTGTCAATTGAGGTAGCTAGCCTAATTGTCAAATTGTTAGATCAGCAGTATAGCAGCATACTCCGATATGAACTAAGATCTATTAGCAGCTATTATATTTGAGAATTCAAAAATTTTATACAAAGCTGTAGCAATTATTATTTTCTTCAAATCACATAGTAACCACCCTCCCTACATCCCTCCCGTCCTCCAGCAAAACTCGAAATCCTCCTCTCTCCCCCGCCCACCATTTTTGTGTAGAATAGAAACACAATAAATTTGATGTGGTCGGACACAGCCGAACTTCTAATCACGGCCCAATTTCTATGTTAAAATGACAAATAAACTATTGGAATACCATTAAATTATTTTCATCTCAAGTTTTCTATTTATTATTTAATTGTATATTGAAGACTCAATAACTAAATATAACTATTCTGTATGGTATCATGCTCTCAACATGGAATTTGGTTCAGTGTGCTTAAAATTTCCCATGCCATATAAATTTCTGGTTGACAGCGTTAAGCTGACCTTAAAGACTCAAGTTCCATGCCATGTTTGACCATGTATGGATTTAGGTACATGATGACGGATTGCTTATGCAGTTAAGAGAGTATACGACTCATGCTGAGGGGGAAAAAAGAAGTTAGTCCAAAAGTCCTATTTACGATTTTTTAGGTTCTGTCAGGTCTAAATTATAATTTTTGAAAAATTACATTAAGTGAAAATAAAAAATAATTTCCCAATTTGATGCCGACAAATTATGAACTTACCTTTGAATGTTACCCAAAGTTTTTTCTTTTAAGATTGGGCCAATTATTTTTTTTCAAATATTTTCACTAAAATTGATATTCCTAACTTTCTTTATGTAGTCCGTGAAGATAAAAAAATGATGTTGCAAAATTTATATGATTTATATTCTGTTCAATGCCATCAATTTTATCAAACATTGCCATTATTGTTAAAATATAAATTATTGTTCACGTGTCACTTATCTACTCATATATTTATTTATTGTTACTATTCTATTCACTTAGCCCTTGTCTTGCAAGTGGCTTTTTTTTTGCGTTTTTGGCCTAAATTAGCCATAAAAAAACAAAATAAAGCTCAAAAAATCAATAAGACAAAATGTCACATCAAATTTTAATCCACTTTTAATTTATCCTCAAAGTTAAGAAAAGCCAAAAAGTCAACACAAATGAACTTTTTAGCCCGTAAGCTAAAATAGCCAATAAATCAAAAAGTCAATTTCACTTCCAAATGAAACCTAATCTCCTATTGTCTTAAATCATCCACCCACCACCACCATTGCCGACGTGACATTTTTTTTTTGATAATTGATCCAGCACCAACAAATTGTTCAATATTGGTTTGGACGAACTGTCTAACGGTGGTTGTTTTGAGATGTGGTAACTACACTAGGTAAAATGAAAAGAAAATGTATTTCAGAATAATAATGTTATCAATTTTTAACATAAGCTTTTTACTAGTTATAATTTTACCGACAAAACAAATCCAATCCTTTAAAATCTAATGCATAAATATTTGGTTTAAAAATAATTTTTCTTATCCAATCGAGTATGCAACCAAACAAAAAAAACACTAACTGCGACCAAAATCTGGCGATTCTTCGTCGTCTTTGAATAATTTAGTTAAGAATTGTGTCGTTAGCTTTTATTATGAATTTAGTTTGCTAAAATTTGGATCATCTTTGTTCGCGCCCAGCACTAACATAAGAGTTTAGTTCGTCCCAATATAAGTTTGGATTAGCGACAAAAGGCCGTTTTAGTCGCCGAATGTAGGGTTTTAGCACAAAGGTTGTTTTGAGTAGTCAAAGTCCACGGTTTTGGAGACTAAAAAATTGATTAGTAGCCCAAAAGTGATGGTTTTGGCACCTTAAACGGCAGTTTTTCTGTGTTCTGTCCGATATGTTAGGTAGTTTATGTGTTTTGCTGCCGACTAAAAACAGTTAGTTCGTTGGAAAGTGGAAGCCTTTCTTTTTGCACTCAAACTAAAGATTTGTAGTAGCTAAAGTTTTTCAAGAGGATCTGACGACTAAATTATTTATCGCCCAAAGTACAGGTTTTTGGGCGACTAAAATTTCAGTTAGTCGCCAAAAAGGTGCTATTCCTTAGGCGAGAAAGAGCATCTTATATTTCTTCTTATGCGACAAGAAAATAAATTGTACAGGTCCGAGAAAAATGGCAGATATATTATGCGACTGAGAAAATTCAGAGTTTAGGAGTCGCCAAAACGTGCTTATCCTATCTTTTGTTTAGTAAATAATTTATAATTTTACATATAATATATTAAATAAAGATACACATTATTTAATATTATATATAATTTTGTTAAATACCAGTCAATAATAGTTATAAATATTAATATAAATGTTATGCAATCAACATTAATGTGATGTTATGGTATTAGTTAAGCGTGATGGGGAGAAGTGTTGAAAGTTTGAGAATGTTGGACATTGCGGCGTTCGAAACTCGGTTTCGAAACTTGGGTACCGTGTCGAGAGGCAAATTTTTTTTTTTTTTTGTTCTGAAAAAATTTGGTAATTTGGCGAACTAAAAGTTCTTGTGTGGTCGCCCAAAAGTTTTCATGGTTTTTGGCGACAAAAAGTTTAGTCTGGGAAAAGTTTAAATAATAAAAAAAAAAATCGAGGTATTGGCGACTTAAAAGGTTTTAGTCGCGATAATGTATAATTTCCGAAAAATGGAATTGAACTTTGGCCGGACAATTCTCTTCGTCACTTGAACATATATGCCCGACTAATACTTTTTAGCGCCATAAGGTAAAAAAAAAACCAGTTGTATTTTATTTTTTTCCGACCATGTATTCGCGACAAAACCAGGCGACTAAAAGTTGTCGGGGAAAGGTGAAAATCGACATTTGGCGACTAAAAAAAAAGACGTTTTAGTCGCCAAAGGTGTTTTTTGTGTAGTTTAATTTAAGAAGAAAAATAAAATAAATAAAAAAAACTAAGGTGCAAGGTCCAAAGGTATTGCTGCATTCTCAAGAACTCATTTTTTCTCCTTATTGAGTGGAATATATTTGACGTTTCAAATCTTGCTAGTGCCACAGGAAAAAAATTGAAGTTGGTATATTACAGTAAGCGAAAGCAGAGAAAAAAAATATGATAATAAAATGTAGTAGAAAAATCTATTTTAATTGTAATAGAAATACGAAGACAGTAACAATTGCAAATTTAATATATTATAATAAACAGTGTACAGATTATTGATATGCCACCATATGTAGAGTGTGTTATATCGGCAATTTTCGTTACTTTAGCAAGGTGTTGGCATATGAGTAATCCGAATAAGCTTACTTATATGAATAGATAACAGTAAGATCTGCGTGAAAAATGCGAACCTTCTATGCAAATCCAATTATGGCGTAGATATTCTTATATCCAGAGAAAATCAAAAAAGAGAAGAGAACCAACGCACGGTAAAAAAACCGTATTACATGTGTTAAATTTTTTAATTTATTTAATGTATTTTGATTTGGATCTTCCCTCTGTGAATAGTGACTTTTTAAACTATTTTTAGGTGATCTCCAAAGTGTCGTTAAACCCTTATTGTTTGAACCAATCTATCATTTCATCTTACTCTTCTCTATTGTCTCTCTTACTCTTACCCTCCTTATAATTACTATTATCCAACGCCACCACTGTCATGCCACCCTTAGTTCCTCTTCCGACCAACTACAAGAAATATAAGCTGTTTTTGACGACTAAAAAATCTTCTATTTTTGTTGTCGTCGCTGTGAAAGTAGTTAAATTCGACTAAAATGAATTAGTCGCCAAAAAATTGAACACTTTTGCCGACTAAAAGAGTTTATCGCCCGAAATACAGGTAGGTGTTTTATCCGACTAGAAGCAGTTGTAGTCGCCAAAAGAATGTAGGGCGTTTTAGCAATTCTAAAGGTCATATTTTGTATGCCAAAATTATGATGGTTTTGCGTACTTAAATCTATAACATTTTTGTTTCGTCTTGATTATAGTGTTTTTCCTGACTATAAATAACAAATTTTTGGCTGATGAAATGAAGGCTTTTTTGGCTACCAAAGAAATATATTTTTATTAAGCTAATAAACAGTTCTTATATTGTGCTCTTACCTCCCTACCCACACACCTCCCAGCCCTTCTCCACCGTACGCCCACCAACACCCGCGCGCGGCCGAGTTCCCTTCTGCCCGACTACACAACCCACACCGACCACTCCTCACGCCTCGCCCCCCCCCCAACACACCCTCGCCCCCCTCTAATTTTTAATTTTGAACTTATATTTATTTAACGAACAAAAAAAATTAATTAGTAGCCCAATCAATATTAATAGAATTGGCGACTAAATAATGGATTTAGTCGCCAAAAGTGGCCTAAATTTTTTTTAATAAATAATTTATTTTTTACATAAATTACATTGAATAAAAATAATTATATTTATATATATAGTTTTGTATTAATACCGGTCAATATACTATATAAATAATATATATTGCATATATATTCATGTGATGTTGAAGTGGCATAATGGAGGGAGTGTGTTGCTAAAGGTGTTGGCGGTTCAAATCTCAGAAAAAACAAAGAAATTGGATTTTTTTTTTTTTTTCACGGAAGGACCTTTGGCGACGAAAATTTTAGTCGCCAAAAGTGTTTATTTTGGGCGACTAAACCGTTTAGTCAGCGATTCATGGACTATTGATGACTAAAAGATTAGTCGCCAAATGTGTGATTTTCAAAAGTGTAAATCACTATTGGCGACTAAAAAGTTGGTCGCTAAAGAGTTATTTTTTGCTGACTAAAAAAATTTTAGTCGCCAATACCCCCGGCGACCATATATACGCGACAAAAGGGGCGACTAAAAAAATTAGTCGCTGAAAGTAAAAACTCGACTTTCGGCGACTAAAAACGGACTTTTGGCGACTAAAAACTTAGTTGCCAAAAATGCTTTTTCTTGTAGTGCACCTTTCCTTCTCACAACCACCACTATTAACTCTAGTTACCACAAAACTTGCTTAGTGCAAGTATTATATGTGCTTGATACAAGTGCAATATTTGCACAATGCAAGTATTAATTATGTGTTGTGCAACAATAATTGCATGCAACCTCATGAAATTTGTACTTGCACTTGCATTGGGCACACTTAACACAAGTACACATTGTCTTTGTATCGAATACATTTAGCACTTTCACTGTGTAACAGTAGGGGTAGAATGTGGGGTCATGAACAGAATAGGTGTTCACAGATCGGATTATTCTAGTATTAGATTAAACTAGGAGCCGCACTCATTCTTATAGTTCTAGAAAAATTAAAACCATAACCGAATCAATAAACCTATGGAATCAAACTAGAATTGAACTATAAAAACTGGTTTGATTAGGTTAGATTTTACAATCTAAGAAATTTTATATAATAATAAATATGATACATATATTCTATGTTAGTAATCAACCTAACAATAATGAATTTGGTTAAGTTGGTTAGAGTTTATCAATTTTACAATAAAGACTAGTGTTAAAATCTTATAAGAAACTTATATATTTTAATTTTTACATATAAAAATATAAAAAAACAATAATAAATAAATGTGTCACTATTAGAACAAGAACAAAAACTAATAAATCAGACTAAAAAACTGGCAGTTTGGACTGGATTGGATCGATTTACCAATTCCATCAATTTTTTGAACACCTCTACTTTGTATCGAATACATTTAGCAATTGCACCGCGTAACAGTAGGGGTAGAATGTAGGGTCATGAACAAAAGGGGTATGGGGGTTAAATGGTTATAGTGGTAAGTGTAGCATCCCGAGTCTTAAACCCTATTTGAACTCACTTGTATGGATGTCCCGATACACTTTTGGACCATTGATTTGACGAATTGTATTTTTGTTGAGTTGGCGTTAATTCTTATTTAGCGTATAACACTATTAATATTTAATTTCGGGTATAAGGATAAAAAACAGAGACTTAGAAACACTTTTGAACTTGAGCCTGCCTGGAATTTAGCTGCATAAGCGGCCAAGAAACAGTGAAGCCTGAGCCAAGCACCGCTCAAGTGGTCAGGTGCACTACATGAACGGCAATGAGCTCCACATGAGCAGCCAAGTTTGAGGACCTTTCTGCTTGAGCTTCGTACGAGCATACAAAGCTAAAAAGTTGCAACGTGGCAACCTCTCAGTCTAGCATTTTTTAATCCTTTTTTCTACTTTTGCAGAGAGAGCTCCTCTCTCTCTCTCTCTCTCTCCACCATAACTACACATAAAAGCTAGATTGGGTGTTCTAGAGTAGAAATCATTCAAAAGTTCAAGCATTAAAGTCTTAGACCATGACAAAGGCTTTGATTTGGTTAGAGTCAATATTCATTTTGTCAACATTTCCATTTCTCCCTTCTCCTCTTCTCCATTTGAGGTAGGGTTTCCTTTCATTAGTTTAATATGGGTTTACAGATGTATGTGTGGTATTTTGATAGAGAACTTTAGATTTATTGATAGCGATTTTGGAAATGCATGATATGAGGTTAGGGTTTATGAATTGGTTGAGGTTTTCTCTATAATTTTATTTTCAAATCCATTTTCTTTATATAAAATTGCATGAGGGTATCTAGAAATGAGAGAGCCTCAATGTTGTGAAAAACTCTAATTGGTGATGTTGCACAAAATAAGAAATTAATTGTGTTATGTTGAAATTAATGATACTAGTTGGAGAAAAAATGATGTCTTATTGAAATTGAAGAGAAATGAATATACCTTATGAAATTATATTATTGTTAGAGATAATTGTTTTGGGTATTGGTGGAGAATGTCATTGTTGCAAACATTGATCTAATAGAATGATGAAAATCCTTATTCATTATACCAATGAATTGTTGAATTTATGAAAATGAAAACCCATTGTAGAATTGAAGTGCATGGAGTACATTTTATGAGAACTGAACATTTGCATCGTTGCATCGATTACATTAAAATATCATGGTTTTTAATTGAATAATGAGGGTGAATCCAAATCATGTATACTTGAGGATAAGATAATTTGGCTTGATAGTCCATGGTGAAAGACTAAAAATTTGCACAGTATAGGTGCCAAGGTCCTTCCGGTTAGAAGTCGGTAAATTTGGTGGTGTTTAGGTGACACTTAGCAATAGTCACTGACAAAGTGTTGCTTCAGATAGCACACTAGATTAGGTGATACTTAGCGATGACCATTGGCAGATACGTGCATTTGAGAGGATTCACTGGGTCTTTTAGTAATGACATTGGGAAATGTTAACTAAATGGGAAAACGTTTTCAACATACTATACATATGTAGTATCACAATCATGTACATGTATAGAAACATACTATCTTCAGAAAGATTACTCTATTAGACTATATGTTCACTTTACGTGGCTAAATTTTTTTTCCCAGGTATTGATGGCGTGCTCCGACCTTGAAGCAAGGCATAAGATATTGTAGACACCCCATTTTTTACGGCCCTTACGACTTGGACGTCATCACATGTACACCCGATGATGAGTTTATGAAGAATTATTGAAAGCTTCTTCATTGATTTCAATATCTGATTACATGGATATATTTATACAAAAAATATCTAACAAACTAATAATATCTATAACTAACTAACTAACTAATGTAACTAACCAACTAATCTAACAAACTCTATCTTCTAGCTAACTAGGACATAAGTTGTAGCTTTAGAGCTTTAGTTTTGCTTTTAGCTGATTAGCTGTTAATGGCAGCAGCTCTTGTTGTGGCTCTGTAGTTGTAATATTATCAGTCCCATGCAAGCTGATGGGAGAGGAAGTGACCAACAGCTTGGTCTTGAGAAACTGAAATCTGGAACTGGATAAAGGTTTGGTAAAAATGTCAGCGATTTGATCCATAGAAGGAACATACTTGAGAACAACTTTCTTGGCTGCAATCTTCTCACGAATAAAGTGACAATTGACTTCAATGTTTTTAGAGCGAGTACGAAACACCGGATTTGAAGCAAGGGCAATAGCGGAGAGGTTATCACACCAAAGAATAGGAGAGGAAGTAGTAGGAAGAGCCAGATCATGCAGTAGCATCTGTAACCAACTCAACTCTACGGTAGCATAAGCTAAAGCCCTATGTTCAGCCTCAGTGCTGGATTGAGAGATTGTTGGATGTTTCTTAGCAGACCAAGAAACAAGATTAGAACCAAGATAAATACAGTAGCCAGATGTAGACCGTCTATCCAAATGATCCCCAGCCCAATTAGAATCAGAAAAAGCTTGAAAGTCAAAAGAACTAGGAGAAAATGTGAGGCCATGAGAGAGGGAACCTTTAACAAATCGGAGAATGCGTTTAACAATGGCAAAATGGCCATTAGTGGGTTCATGCATATGTTGGCAGGCTTGGTTAACTGCTAAAGACAGATCAGGACGTGTGATAGTTAAATACTGTAAGGCACCAACAAGACTTTTGTATAACTAGGGCTGAGTAAAAGGCAGAGAAGAAGCAAGAGTGACAATAGGCTTGACTGAAATAGGTGAATTGCAGGGTTTACAAGAGGTCATGCCAGCGTTGAGGAGAATTTCAGAAGCATATTTTTGCTGGGACAAGAAGTAATTAGAGCCCACAGGTTGAATAGAAACACCGAGAAAGTAAGAAATATTGCCTAATTCCTTCATTGCAAAGGATTTGACCAATTAGTTCTTGAAGAAGAAGAGAACTACTACCAGTAAGGAGAATGTCATCAACATAGACCAAGAGAATGAGAATATCATTGGAGGTCTTTTTGATGAATAAAGAGTTATCACAGTAACTATTAACAAAGCCTTGAGCTATCAAAAACTTGGAGAAGGTTGAATACCAAGCTCGAGGTGCTTGCTTCAGGCCATAAAGAGCTTTCCAAAGTCTACAAACATGATGAGGAGTAGTGGCACTAGTAAAACTAGGTGGCTGGAGCATATAAACCTCTTCATCCAAGGTACCATGAAGAAAAGCATTACTTATGTCCAACTGTTTTAAGAGCCACTGCTAATGCAAGGCAATGCAAAATAAAATTCTGATAGTAGGTTATTTAGCCACAGGACTAAAGGTCTCAGTATAGTCAACACCTTCTTGTTATAAAAATCCTTTGGCAATAGTCCCATCAGAATTTCTTTTTATTCGGAAAACCCATTTGCAGCCAATGGCTGTTTTGGCAAAAGGAAGAGGCACAAGAGACCAAGTACCTTGATCAAGAAGAGCATGATATTCATCAAGCATTGTAGCATACCAGACTGGAGAAGTAAGAGCTTGTTGATAAGTGGAAGGTTCTATATTAGTGAAATAATAAGAAGAAGAGGCCACAGACAACTTGTTTTGGATCGAGTAAGCATATGATGAACATTGTCAGAAGAACTGGGAAGAAGAGATGAAGAAGGGACAGATGGTAAGTCTATAAAAATGGAGTTAATAGGAACAAGAGAGGAAGGATTTGGATTAGAAGGCTGAATAGGCTGAGATGGAACTGTAGGAGACTCGGACAGAGAAGCAGTAACAACAAACAGAGGAGTAACAGCAGCAGCAGTAGCAGGATTAGTAGGCAGAGAAGAAGGTACAACAGAAGATACAGAAAGAGAGGGAGGCAGAGATGTAGGACAAGGAAGAATAGTAGTAGGATTACCAGACCTAAAAGGAAAGCTAGAGGACCAAAAGAAGGACTGTAAGTTAGAAAAAGAAGAAGACTTAGAAGGAGGCTGAGCAGTGGTAAAAGGAAAGACATCCTCATTAAACAGAACATGTCTAGAAATATGAATTTTCCCTGTAGCAAGATCAAGACATCTGTATCCTTTAAAAGATGGATGGTAACCAAGAAAAACACAAACCGTAGATCTAGGTTGAAGCTTGTTAGAAGTGTAGGGTCGAAGCCAAGGAAAGCATTGACAGCCAAAAACCTTAAAAGAGGAATAAGCAGGAGAAGAATGAAATAGAATTTCATAAGGAGACTTATTAGAAAGCTTAGAGCTAGGCATCCTATTAACGAGATAGGTAGCTGTGGACACTGCATCAAACCAATACTATAAAGGCACAGAAGAATGATGTAACAAGGCAATGGTTGTTTCAAAGATGTGCATATGTTTGCGCTCAGAAACTCCATTCTGTGGAGGTGTATAAGGACAAGACATTTGATGAAGTATACCATGAGCTTTTAAAAATTAAGTCATTGGAGTATTAACAAATTCAGTGCCTCCATCAGTTCTTAGAACTTGCAATTTGGTGGAAAATTGAGTTTTAACAAAAACCTTAAATTCCAAAAATTTGGAAAACACTTCACTCTTGTAACACAAAGGATAAAGCCACGTAAACTTGCTAAAATCATCAACAAAATGCACATAGTACTTATATGGAGATAAAGAAGAAAAAGGACCCCACACATCACTATGAATGAAAGATAATGGTTTGTTTACAGTAGAATTAGAAAGCATAAAAGGAAGTCTACGGCTCTTGGCCACACAACAATGAACACAAGAAGACAAAGGAGCCAAGGTTTTATTAGCAATATCAGGCAAATGACTTTGCATATGTACAAATTTCAACTGAGATGGATGATCCAATCTCTTATGCCAGACTTCAGCAGAAACAACTCCAGTAATAGAGGTATGAAAAGCATGAGATGAAGAAAGAGGGGAAGAAGTAGTAGGAAAGTGATATAAACCATGAGCACTAAAGCCCTGGTGCAAGACTGCCTTCGAAGACTTGTCTTGAACCACAAATGAAAAATCATCAAAAGTGACAGTACAATTATTGTCTTTGGTAAGTTTATGGACAGAAACAAGATTTGAGGAAATAGAAGCATGTAAAACCTTGGTAAGCTTAAAAGAATAATGAGGAGCAGGCAAAATACCTTTCCCTGTGTGTTGGATAGGTAGAGAAGTACCATTGCCAACTGTAACTTGATCAGTACCTTGATATGGTTGGTACATGCTGAGATTGGAGAGATTGTGTGTGATATGATCAGTAGCACCTGAATCAAGATACCAAGGAGAAGATTCAGGTGATGCAGAGGCAACATATGCCTTTGGGGAAGATGAATTCTGTGAGTGAAGAGAAGAAGAAGACTGGTGGTAAGTAGTATCCAATCTATGCCAACAATCAGAGGCAATGTGATTTGTCTTTCCACAAATTTGACAGATTAGTCCAGAATGGAATGGTTGTCTGCCTTGTCTGCCTCTGCCTCTAGAAGATCTGCCCCCTTGGAAGATACCTCGAGAGGAGCCTCGGTAATGAGGACTTGATCTATCACGAGAATATGATGAAAAAGAACCAAAATGAGAACTTCTTGTAGCAGAATAAGCAATAGATGATTCTAAAGTCTGACTCTTTCTTTGTTTTGCTTCAATGTGAATAGATTCAGAACAAAGCAGAGACATCAATCCAGCCATGGAAATAGCATCAACTCGTGCATGAATGGTAGTTTTAAGAGCATCAAATTCATCAGGTAATCCATTTAAAGTAAACAACACAAGATCTTCTTTATCAACAGGTAACGAGGCTAGAGCTAGTTGATCAGCAAGATCTTTAGTTTGACTCAAATAATCTTCAATGGATTTAGAATCCTTAGTCAGATTGTTCAATCTATTCTTCATTTAATGAATATGAGATCGAGAAAGCAGAGTAAACCTCTTGCATAATGTGTCTCATACCTCTGCACTGTGTTGCAAATGAAAAACAGATGTGAAAATTGCAGGTGTAAGTGTTGCTGTAATACAGATAAGCAAATGTGCATCAATGAGGTTCCATTGTGCTCGATCTGGATTCAACACCTCTACACCAGTTGAATTCTTGATCAACAATGGTGGACAAGGAACAGATCCTGTTACAAAATCTAAAAGCTCAGTTGCTAGAAGAATATTTTGAAACTGACTGTGCCAGATGATGAAGTTTGTAGAATCAAGCTTTACTATAATGAAGGAGTGCAGATTTGAGATCAAAAGATTCAGATTAGCAAGTAAAGATGAAGATGATGAGGAAGCCATGGATGAATTAACCTCAAGCTCGTGAAAGCTTTAAAGAGGCTCTAATACCATGAAGAATTATTGAAAACTTCTTCATTGATTTCAATATCTGATTACATGGATATATTTATACAAAAAATATCTAACAAACTAGTAATATCTGTAACTAACTAACTAACTAATGTAACTAACTAACTAATCTAACAAACTCTATCTTCTAGCTATCTAGGACATAAACTGTAGTTTTAGAGCTTTAGTTTTGGTTTTAGCTGATTAGCTGTTAATGGCAGCAGCTCTTGTTGTGGCTCTGTAGTTGGCTCTGTAGTTGTAATGTTATCAGTTTACATGTTTTCCAAATGCTCGAAATCCTCAGCGGAATGCCACAACTTTGAGCCTTTCAAACCCTATACCCCTGTTGCCTTTGTTCTTGGACCAAACATTGGTTCTTCAAGCCTACAACCCTTGGTGGCCTGTTGGCCACCATTTTGGGCTGTCGGCCACCTTTTTGGGCTGCCAGCCATCACTCTTGGTTGCTGGCCACTGATGTGGCCTGCTGGCAATATGTTTTGCAGATATTTTGTGACAGCTATGCCAACTGTTTCCACAAATGCATGCATTTGCTCCCACGTGTAAATCTGGATATTATTGAGGGGAATTCATGTTTTCTATATACAGAGGGCCTCATTCTCATGTTTTAATATTAGAAAAATTTTAGAGCAAAATTTGTCCTCTCTCTCTCTCTCTTCCAAATTTCTATACTTTTGCCTACATATTCTTAGCCTTTGCCTATACACCCTTAACCAAATCTTCTTATCTTTGAGCTGAGGTACTTTTGAGCTTGGTTTGAGCTCTAGAAGGGTGTGTTGTCTTGATTTGTTGCCTAGAATTGGTCATCTCTTCAAGAGGTATAAGACTTTGCTTGTGTAGACGTCCCCGAACACCCCAGGAGGGTGAGTCCCGTTCTGTTCATCTGTGGGCTTACTACAGTTCGGACTCTCGATTTGTCACGGTTCCTAATCTGAACCAAAGAGTCCAAATCCGGCAAATCGTTTTGAGAAAAACAGATTTTTGAAAGAAGTGCCAAACATGGACTGCTTTGCCAGATACAGAGTCGCCACCTAAATATTTTTTAATGGGGAAATTTAGGAAACCCTGACTCGGTGCCAAAGGCCACGTGTCCGTCATTGCCAAAGTTGCCTCGGCTCGGGAGCTTGGGTACAATTGGGGAAGGTTAGCTATGAGCACCCCCTCTCGCCCGATCCGAAGATCGGCCTCTACTAACTGTGATATCTAGTTTTGAAAACATTGTGTGTTCTTAATCCGGTTATTAGATTTACTATGTTATGCGCACAGCAAACAAGTATAGACCAAATCTCCTAAATTGGAACAAAACATTATATGTTTGTTTTGAAAATGGTTTGCTACTCGCAAGTAGGCTAAAATGCAGGTTTTGCCACCCTCAAGTGGGCTTTAGAAAAGATGATTTTTGTCACTATCTAGTGGGCTTAAAACTCATAGTTTTAATGCATTATTCCAATTTAGGTAATTTAACCTCCATCCACAGGCATTCAAGCAGTTATATCACATAAGCAGCTAGCCTCATGGTAATCATGCTGTTATGGCAACACTCACACGCATGCGGTATGCTAAAGCATAAATGCTTACCGAGTACTCCGAGCAAAAACAAAAAACTAGTTAATAATCATATGCATGATCCTAGTTCATGTTAAGATGGCTAATGCAACACATGCAAGATGCAACTAAGATAGGCTCGGCTAATCTACAATGACATGTGAAATGCTACAACTAACACATATTCAATTTGGAATTGAAATACAAATGCAGTTAGAATGATGCGCCGAGCCCGGTGCATGCAAGGCAAATGTATGAATGCACGCATGCACGGCATAAGGTATGCTAATTTAAATATGCCCCAGTCTACCATCATAAGCGGGTAAATAAAAGGGAAGAAAGACGTGGGGTTGGAAGACATACACACACTCACGCACACTTATTACACAATTGCCCTCACTCGGAGGGTCCGAATAAATATTACAGTCCGAATAATAAATAAATAAATTATTACAGAATTTCTAATTTGCTTAATAGAATGAATTCAAAAAGGAAGGCGGCCACAGCCCCCGCTTCGGGATGCGCGAGTGATGCATGCTCGAACCCGTCTCGTCCAGAAAACCCGTACCATACCATTGCTGCCTCTGTTTTCACTGCCTTGCTTCTCTGAAAAATGCCAAAGTTCCAAGACAGATTATTTGCACACTGCAGAATACCATCGGCTGGAGGAAATTCCCACCGGCAATGTATAATTTCCATCGGCTGATTTTGGAGTTACCGACCATTCACCAATGGCTGGTCGGCATTGAATACTGCCGGTTGGCAGAAACTTCCTGCAGAAGACAGTTTTGACAGCAACAGAGGACAGACAGTATATGGCATGGGATTTCAGGCACATGTGAGCATGGTCATGTTTCCCATCATGTATTGAACTCAGGGAAGCATGGCCCTCGATCTTCGAGCCATCAATTGTGTACGATGGCCCAAGGGATCAAGCTTGCCATTTGATGTAAAAATGCATGCAACACACAAATGAGGACCGAGACCTTATCATGTCGAAGTCAAGGGGCCCAGTGACCGAGAGTTAAGGCACGTTGCATCACTTATAGTATGAACGCTCCTTAACCCTCACACTTGGTTTGACACCCCAAACCAAGTAATGCAATGCATGTTATGCAAACATGACTAAAAAATGCAACATGAGATCAAGATGCAAGGCATGCCAAATGCCACGCAACTACTATGGCAAGTATGCAATGCTAGGCATGCAAGGTGCAAATGCAATGCAAACATAGACGGTTTGAGCCATAGGATCATCATGTTACAACACTTAATGAAGCAATCATGCAACAAACATGAGACAAGCATGCAATGGTGGACCTAAACCATAAAGGGGCATACCTCAATCCAGCCCAAAACAGTGGCTAACAGTGCCCAAAATGATGGTCAAACACTCATGCCAACATGCAAGCCAATGGACCTAAGGTTAAGGCACAAAAAGGGGGCACTTTACTTCCACCAATATGACCATTCATGGCATGAATTAGACGAGCAAAAAAACAGAATTTTAGCATGCAAAAATGGACTCCAAAACCCACTAATATGGCAGCTTAAGTGGCTCCAATGAAATGCATGCACCAAAACTCATTTCTAGGCATAAAAGGGCACATCCTCAAAGCATGAAAGAGGTCACATATGCAAGCATACAAACATGATTTATGAGCTGAAATATGATCCTAAATGATGCCAAATCATGAGGGTGGTCTAACCTACGCATGCTAGAGGCCAATATGCTCAAGGCTTACAAGCCAAAACACAAAGAGAGGACACCAAACATGGCAAGCATGACTGAAACAAATGGCCAACAGGCCTTAAACATGGTAAAGTAATGCCAATACCTTCATGAAATTAGGCTAACACATGCAAGAATCATGACCTAAACACAAGATGCATTCCTAGGCCAAATAGAGGGATGTAAAGCAAGTATGTTAAGCATGAAAAGGGGTACAAATCCGACCAAAAATAGAGATAATATGTGACCTAAGGACACCCAAAAAGCTCTGAAATAGGGCCAAAATCAATCAAGCATACATGTTGCCCTTTAAGCCAAAAGGCAAGGAAATGAGGCAATGAAGGGAGAGCGGTGTCTCTCCCTTATACAAAACTTCAAACCACCTTCTTCACCACTGAAAACCCACTGGTTTTCAGTGGTGAGAAGACCAAGACACTCAAGCAAACAAAGCCTCACAAAGGAAGCACCAAAAAGGCCAAATATGGCCTAAGAGGGTGAGTTTGAACTCAAACCACAAAACACCCTTAATGAAAGTTCTTAAGCAGGAAAATATAAGCTTTTTTTATGTTATGCACAAAACTTAAATCAGCAAGCAAGATAGGTAAAAAACTAGTGCAAGTTTGGAAAAACTAAAGCAAAGTGATTACCCTTGAAGAACCTTTGAAGAACAGTTGGTCCAGCCCTCTTCTTTGGATCAAAATCAGTCCAAAAGCTCAAGAATCAACCCTCAAAGTGACTCAATCTCGGAGCAAGGTGTAATGGTGTGTGTATTAGTGCAAAAGTAAGGTAAAATGCACTTTTGGGCTACCAAACACACACTAAGGGAGGAGAGAGAGGGAGGTATAGAGAGAGATGGTGTATCTATATGTATAAGCTCTGGTTTTTCTCTCAAACTTGCCAACCTAGAACAAGGAGAAGACCTCTCCTCTTATAGAAGTCCCCTTTGCAAAGCTTATCAAACAAGCTTGCTTAGAGGGAAATCCCTCCATACACGTGTATGGAGGGGAACAGAGTGGGTGCCAACTATCACAGCTGGCACAAAATATCTACATAAAGTAGATGAACAGTAGTCGGCTGCTCAAAATTGCCATTTTTACAAAATGGAGTGCCGACCGGCAATAAAGAATGCCGACCGGCAATATACATTGCCGATGGCAACAAAACACCAGCCGGTGGCGTCTGGCCATGGCCGGTGATGTGTGGGGGTGCCTTACAAGGCATTCCCTGCCCTTCCAAGGCAAAACACAAGTGTTTGGTACAAAACCAAACACTAAGCAGTCGAGTTCGGAGATCCTGAGGCAAGGCGCGTAGCCGAGGCCTCCGGAAATTCCAAACGAACACAAACATGGATGATCACCGGGTGTTCAAACGGTGACGTCCAAGTCTTGAGGACGGTCAAAAATGGGGTGTCTACAGCTTGTTGCTTTGTTTTATTTGCTGTTAGTCTTACTATTTTCCAACTGTTTTTGGGCTACAAAAGCTTTTTATTTTTGGGCTAAAACTTGGGTTTTAAGGCCATTAAAGATTGAGGGGTGGTTCACTCTCTTTTGCAGCTTGTTTTGAAGGCATTTTTCCTTGTGTTTTCCATCCTTTTACTATCTGTTTTTAAGCTTGTAAACATTGTTTTTCAAAGTTATTTCAGTGGCCAAAATCATATTTTGAAGTCCAAATTTGGAGGGGTTAGCCTCCCTTCCTTGTGTCTTGCTTACTGGCCTAGCTTGTGCTATGTTTTAGCTAATTAATCTAGCCATTTTTGTCTTAATTCCAACATGTTTTAGGACTTATTTTAGACTATTTTAGCACTGTTTTTGGTTAATAGTTGCATTTGAGCTTTGTTTTGCATGCTTGTAGTGTAATTGTCCTTATGAGTTTAGTGTTTTAGACCTTAGACACCATCTTGTTTGAGTTGATTGCATTTATTTATGGCTTTCCATACATGTGATCACTCTTAATCACCTTTGCAATCTCCCTCCTTTCTTAGCTTTTTTTTTTTGCTTTGAGAGTGGTTCAAACAACTTGTTTGTTTAAAGCATGAGATTGAGGTGTCATGCTTAATGCTTTAATCCTTTTGAGGTTCATTACCAATGATATGATGTCTTTTTCATGCCTAAGACAACACTTGGTTTGAGCCTTCTTTCCATTTAGAGGACTTAAACTTACCATTGGACTTAATGAATTAAAGAATAGATGGAAATCTAAAATGGAGTAATTAAAATTAAGGCTAAAATGATGCAAAATAATAAAAAGTGTTATGTTCAATCGGACGTTAATTGAACACATGGAAGCTTGAGGCATTTCATACTCATTAGTGATAAAATGATTCAAGTTTCCAAGGTCACCACTTCTCTTGATCACTTCATGAAAGGGAGATGGTTTGAGTCTTATTTTGTTGCATTTATTGAAATTGCACACTTTGGTTCATAAGCCATCATGCAATGAAATTACTTGAGTTGATGGTTTATGAACCAAGCTTACTACTCCTTCGATTTGTTCATGAAAATGAGGAGTGAGTTGTGCAGACAAACCCTTGAAAATACTCTGTGCATGCTTTGTTTGTTCTCTGTTGCAACAAGATGAACTGGGCAGCAGTGGCCGGCAAGCCACTTTCCATGGACAGCATGCCACTTTTGATGGCCGGCCAACTATCACTGGTGGCTGGCAGGCCGTCACTTCTGGGCAGCTAGCCACTGATACAAAATTTAGCAGTGTGTTCTTTGAGCAAAGCAAAGCCAAGCCATTCTGGAAGTGGACAAAGGTGATAGTGTTTTATTGTGCAAAAGAGGCCTTCTGGAAGCAAATAGTGGCTTTTCGGGCAAAAACCGAGCACATGTATGAGCATTCCTCACGTACCGAGCATGTTTAAGTTTAAATACTTAGCTTAGCTATTTGTTGTAATTAATTAGTTGTAGCTAGTTAATTTCGTAAAGTGTTATAATTAATTAGTTAGTTAACTAGTTATTCGATTTCATCTTGTAATTATTTTAGTTAACTAGAATAGTTAATTCATTTGTTGTAATAATTAGTTAAGTAGTTTAGCTAATTTAATTTATTTTGTAATAATTAGCTTAGCTTTAATTAGCTAGTTAGTTTATTCGGACCCTCCGGTGTGAGGGCGCAATGTTGTAATAATGTGTATGTCTTCCAGCCCCACGTCTTTCTTCCTTTTATTTACTAGCTTAAAATGGTTAGTTTAGGGACATCATGTTTCAATTAGCATTCTTCATGTTTGCATCCATTTGTATTGCATGCACTGCCATTTGTATTGCATGCACTGCCATTTGTATTGCATGCACTGGGCTCGGTTCATCATTCTAACTTGCATTGTCGTTTAAATACCTCTTTGAATACGTGCTTAGACCGTATGCTATTTAATTGATCCATATGCCATATTAGTAGTCGAGCTTATTAGTTGCATATTTTCATGTGTTGCATTAGTCATATCGCATAGTTAAGAATCATACATTTTTCGAACTCATTTCTCTTTTGGCTTGGAGTACTAGGTGAGCCTTTACTCGCTTTAGCATATTGCATAAATGTGATGTTGCCATGTCTAGCATGCTCACCAAGAGGCTAAGTTCTTAAGTGCTATAACTACTTGAATGCCTGTGGATGAAGGTTAATTGCTTGAATTTGAATCATTTCAGTAATGTTCATTATGTGATCACTTTTTCAAGTGGTACATATTCGAAACAATTTTCCAAATAAACATAAATCAAGCTTTCCAATTTTTGCGATTTAGTCTATACTTGTGTGTGTGTACATCACATAGTAATGCTAGCCTAATAAACCGGAACAAGAGCATATAATGTAAATAAGATTCATATCATGACTAGTAGAGGCCGATCTTTGATCGGGCGAGCGAGGGTGCTCAATTCATGACATTCTCCTCTCGTACACAAGTTTTCGAGCCGAAACAGTCTTGGCGATGACATACACATGGCCTTTGGCATGAGTCATGGGTTTTCTAAATTTCTCAAAAATATTTAGGTGACGACTCTGTATCTAGCAAAGCAGTCTATTTTTGACATTTTGATTTAAAATCGATTTTCTAAAAGATTTACCGAATTGGGACTTTTTGGTGATTATCTATTTGACATTGCACTTGTGAGATCAGATTCAGAACCGCGGGAGTCCGATACTGTAGGGCTTATTTCGACTTCCGAAAGGGAATGCGGAAAAGTCGAGCTACAAATATGTGCATAAGCTAAGAGAGAGCTCTTTTGACTTGTAGGCCTTGTAGGCCGAGTGCCATCTTTGTAAGTGATACACCTTTTTATAAGATTTAAGCCTTAGGGCATTTTAATTACATATGATGTTGTTGCTTTTGAATTACATATTGTATATTCACTTCGTTTAGATGTTGAATATATGATGTATGTAATTAGAGAATCTCATATACTGAATGACATTATTACATCAATATATGTGTGTGTGTGTGTGTGTGTGTGAGAAAGGTATTTTGGTCATATCTCTTTTCTTTATTATTTGTGATTTGTTCTCGTGGATTGGATCTTGTAAATTTGGAGTGTGACAAAGGTTTGGAGTAGCGATGAAGTGACAAAGTGTGGTGCTGAGGGTAGCAATAGTGGTGCTGATGGCAAGGAATGTATGACAATATTCACTGTAACATTTATGAATTTAGGGTCTAAACTTTTTTGTCCTTAAAAGTAAAAATTTTGTTACAAAAAATATTAAAAGATCAATTTATGTCGTCACGAGAGTCCTCACTAAAAGCACTTTTCGAAAAGTCAAAACAATAACATTTAGCTACAAAACTTCAAAAATGTTGCAACTAAATGCATTTTTAGAGACAAAATAATTTTGTGCAAAATAGATTTACTTTTTGAAACGAAAATTTTGACCCCCAAAAGATAGTAATTCATCGGTAAATATTTAATTTTGTCGTTAAAAATATAATAAAAAATATTTTCTTCCTAAAATGTGAATACAGACTAAGCCCTTGTGGTTTTTTTTTTTTTTTTTTGCCCTTTTTTGTAGATGGAACTACGCCCTTGTTAAACATTCAATTATAAGATATGTAAATTGTGTGGCATTTGGAATGTGGGCTGTGACGAAACAACATTCAATTAGATGACTCTTGAATTGTATATCAGAATGATCCTTCGTGTGGGTTTTGACCCTTTTACAAAGCATTGATATCAACTTGTGTATTTTTTTTTTTTTTTCCCTTTTTTTGTAGATGGGACTACGCCCTTGTTAAACATTCAATTATAAGATATGTAAATTACGTGGAATTTGGAATGTGGGCTGTAACGAAACAACATTCAATTAGTTGACTCTTGAATTGTATATCAGATTGATCCTTCGTGTGGGTTTTGACCCTTTTACAAAGCATTGAAATCAACCAAAGTACGCTTTAAATTTCATATGGATAATTCCTATCAATAAATAACATATAAATAAAAAAATATAGGATAAATTATAAATATTCATCTTGAGATATATTTAAAATACAGATTACTCTCTATGATTTGAGAAATTATAATTACCTCTTGTTAGAATTTTTTATTTAACAAAATTAACCAAAAATAAATAAAATTTCTGACTACTCTTTATAAAACAATAAAATTATCTGAATTGTTAATTAAAATATATTTTTGACATCATGAAAAACTATTACTTGATTTGATAATTTGTTAATAAAATATATCATTTGTTATGTGATTATAAACTTAAAGGGGCAAAAAACCCCAAGAGGTTGGCCTAGTGGTGTAGGTTTGGGACTTAAGAGTTTGCTCCTCTTTGGATCTCAGGTTCAAAATCTCATGGTGCTACCAATCTCTGTGTTGGCCCAATCCATACAGAATTCTACTCTGGCTTTAATTGGACCCCCGCTAGTGGATGATGGTATTGATCCCCCGGGGATTAGCCGCTCAAGCTGGACTGGACACTCTAAGTTATCAAAAAAAAAACTTGAAGGAACAAGATGTAGTTTTCAAAACTGCATGGGAACAATTCGTATTTTAAACAAATCTTCGGGGATGTATTTATAATTTATCCTAAAATGTGGTTAATATTGAAAAGAACAAATTACAAATTCACCCCTTGAAGTTTACATAAAATAAGGATTGCCTCATGTAGTTTAGAAAATTACAAATATTCTCTAGTCAAAATTTTTTATTTAACAGAATTAACTAAAAAATGAAATTTTTAACTGTTCTCTTATACAATAATAAAATTATCTAAATTATTAATTGAAATATATTTTTGATATCATTAAAAACTGTTAATTGACATGATAATTTATTGATAAAAGAGACCAATTGTTATAAAATTTGAAACGTTAAGGGATATGATATAATTTTCAAAACTATAAGAGGCAAATCATATTTTTAGCAAATATTAAGGAATGTGTTTGTAATTTATTCTACTAAAAAAATGACTCTTTTATTTATTTATTTATTTTTGATGTTACTACAAAATGGCTTTGATTTTATCACCACATCAATGCTCTACATGGATCCCCAAAACACAAGATTATCTTATCCGGCGCAAAAGAAAATTGTTGAGTGTGAATGTTATATAATTTAATATAAGGTGAATTATAGCAGTATTTTGATCTGTATAACAAATAACATATTTTTTAAATTGAAAAATGCATTTACAAGTAGCATGTATCATGCCTTTAGGGGAAAAATTATAAATTTGCTTAAATAAGTGAGTTAATTTCAACAAGCTTAATGATTATTATTTGTCAAAGATTGTAACGATATTTATCAATTGAACAAAATTGACATAAAAATTAAAATTAAGAGTTAAAAATTAGTTGGTTGAAATTATACAAACCAAAATGATACAAATACTAAAATGTAGACATTATTTGTATAATTTGCCTTTTATTATATTATTTTAGAGGTACCCTCAAGAAAAGTAGTTTTTTTGACATTTATAATAAAATAAATGCCACAATAGGAAGACAGACACCCAGAAATAAAGTTGTATTAATTAAAAACGACCAAAGCAAAGACATAAAAATCTAATAGAGAAAGATTCATGGTCATCTACCTATATTTAACGAAGCATTCTCTACGTTTTAATTTCTTTGGTATAGTTTTACTTTTTTAAAATGAAAATTTTGACTCTTAAAGGATAATAATTCATCAGTAAATATTTAATTTTGCCGTTAAAATATAACAAAAATAAATATTTTGTTTCTAAAATGTGATTTTTTCTATAAATTTTTGTCCCTCAAGTTTTAATTTGTTTGAATGATTGGTTGGCAATCAAAGTTGCAAACAAAAAAGAGAGAGGGGAGGTGAGGGGGCAATTTGGTCAATTTATTGTGTAGATTTCATTCATTTGTAATTATTTTCTTTCTTTTCGCCTCTCTTACTATAAAATTAAAAGATTGTTCATTAAAAATAAAATAAAAAAGCTTATGCATTGATTTGAAATTTTTTCTCCCTCCACTCTTCACATTAATGTAATTGGGCCAAAAGAGTACACACTACGCCCATGTGTTTTTTTTTTATATGGAACTAGGCCCTTGTCAAACATTCAATCATAAGGTATGTAAATTATGTGGAATTTGGGCTACAAATTGTAACGAACCAAACTAAAAAAGACGCTAGTTGACGTTTGAATTGTATATCAAATTGATCCTTCGCATGGGGTGTTGACCCTTTTACAAATCAACCGAAGTACCCTTTAAATTTCATATGGATAATCCCTATCAATAAATAACACATAAATAAAAACATTTAGGATAAATTATAAATATACCCCTTGAGTTTTGTTTAAAATATATATTACTCTTTGTGACTTAAAAAATTATAAATACTTCTTGTTAGAATTTTTTATTTAATAGAATTAACAAAAAAATTGAAATTTCTGACTACTCTCTTATAAAATAATAAAATTATCTGAATTATTAATTAAAATACATTTTTGATATCATTAAAAATTATTAATTGATTTGATGATTTATCAATAAAATGTATCATTTGTTATGTGATTGTAAACTTGAAGGGGTAGGAAACCCCAAGGGGTTTGCCTACTGGTGTAAGCTTGGGACTTAGGAGTTTACTTCTCTTTAGGTCTCAGGTTCGAAACCTCATGGTGCTATCAATTCCTATGTTGGCCCAGTCCATACAGAGTTCTGTGCTGATTTTAATTGGGCCCCCACTAGTGGACGATGAGATTGGTCTCTTAGGGATTAGTCGAAGTGCGCGCAAGCTGATCTGGACATCCTGAATTATCAAAAAAAAAAAAAACTTGAAAAGACAAGATGTAGTTTTCAAAACCACATGAGGACATTCCATATTTTAAACAAACCTTATAGGGTGTATTTGTAATTTATCCTAAAATATATGGATAATATTAAAAATAGTAAATTACAAATACACCCTTGAAATTTACATAAAATATTGATTGCCTCATGTGGTCTGAAAAATTACAAATATTTTCTTGTCAAAAAATTTTATTTAACAGAATTAACTGAAAAATGAAATTTCTAACTGTTTTCCTATACAATAATAAAATTATCTGAATTATTAATTGGAATAAATTTTTGATATCATTACAAATTGTTAATTGACTTGATAATTTATTAATAAAAGAGGCCAATTGTTGTGAAATTCGAAATATCAAGGGGCGTGATATAATTCATAATCACAAGGGACAAATCGTATTTTAAACAAATTTCAGAGAGTGTATTTGTAATTTACCCTACTAAAAAATGACTCTTTTATTTATTTATTTATTTTTTTTTTTATGTTACTAAAAAATGGCTTTGATTTAATCACCACATCACTAATGCTCTGCATGGATCACCAAAACACGAGATTATCTTATCCGGTGAAAAAGAAAATTGTTGGGTGTGAATGTTATATAATTTAATATAGGGTCAATGATACCAATAATTTTTATATTTTGGTCTTCATAATTTTAATTGATTTGATTTTGTCTCAATTTGATTTAATTAATAACAATAATTAGCATTTCTTTAAAATTGAAAAATGCGTTCATGAGTAGAATATATCATGCTTTTAGGAGAAAAATTATAAACTTATTTAACACAGTGAGTTAATTTCAACTAAATCAATGATTATTGTCTGTCAAAGACTCTAACGACATTTATTAATTGAACAAATTAATTGATACAAAAATTAAGAATTAAAAATTAGTTGATTGAAACTATACAAAGCAAAATGACACAAACTAAAATGTGGACACTACTGGTGTCATTTACCTTTTATTATATTACTAGTGGATACCCGTCCCTGTAAATAAAAATAAGTAAACAAAAAGGAGAAAAAAAAAATTAGATAAATAGAGAGGAAAATACAAAAGGGGAGAAAATAAAAAAATAAAAAGAAAAGGAGGAAGGTAAGATTATGGGATCATTCATGGGATTATGGGAGGATGGGTGAGAAAAGGAAAAGGTAAGAGAGAGAAGCGGAAAAGTAAAAAATATACATATAGGATACATCACAGCCGTTGTTTTATAATTTGAATAGATCTGAGACGTCCAAATGTCCTAGTACGACAAATGAGTGTAGGAAATTTTCAAAAATCTTCTTTTCTTATTATATAGATTTTAGAGGTATCCTCAAGAAAAGTAGTTTTTCCACATTTATAATAAAATAAATGCTCCAGTAGGAAGATATGCACCCAGAGATAAAGTTGTATTAATTAAAAACGACCAAAGCAAAGACATAAGAATCCGATGTAGAAAAATTTGTGGTCGTCTATCTATGTGTAATGAAACATTTTCTACATTTTAATTTCTTTGGTATTATAATCGAAATCATACCTTTCACATGTGAACACTGTTCTTAGGAGTTTAAAATGAGATAGATGCCATAACATACATGGTAGTTGGAAATATTTAATGAGGTGCTTTTTAATATTTTTTTAGTATCTGGTGTTTTATTATACTTTCAATATTTAAAACTGAATGTGTTAAGTGAAAATAAATTGTTTTTATGTAGGTTTTCATTTATATTGATAATTATGGTAGACTAAAGTGGTAATGGGGTGGTTTTGGATTATAGTGAGAAAATGAAGAGATTTTTTTTGTCAGGAAAAAAAAATAAAATTGTGAGTCTTATAGTAAAAGAAATTGAGGTTGGGTTAAAAAGAGAAAGCATTGAGAAAATAAATAAATAAAGAAGAAATGATGGTGGTGGGTGTAGACACCCTATTTTGACCGAGCCTAAGAGTTGAGCACTTTTCTACCCCTTTCTATATATGTCTTTTGGATTGGATCACCCCCCACTGAGAGACCGATGATCATGGAGAAGTCGTAATAGGTCATCGTCGTCCCCCCGGTGGATGAAAAGTGGAAGGAGTTGGTGGTGTCCTACTACCTCTCCACCAAGGCGCCATGAGAAGCCCTCAGATAAAGATGTTCACTTGGCAGAGGGCGAAGGAATGTACATCAGTGCCTAGTCAAGATACTTCATTAGTAGGTTGGGGCATATTCCTGGAATGGGATTGGGAAAAGCAGCAAAAAAGGTTTCGAGCAGAAAAAAATGAAAAAATAAAATTGAAAGAAAAAAAGAGCTCGCAAGGTTGAAAATCAAGAATGACGATTTTAGCAAGAGTTAGAGCATGAAAGGATCTTTTTTCAATTATGTGCAATGTGTGAGATATGAGATTTTCAAATTTGATCAGTGGGTTAGGCATATCATTTTGAGTCGAGTCCCAGGTGATGTTACAGTGGGTTTGGGTTAGACAGAGAAAATAGAGTTTAAAAAAGAAATTGATGGAAATTGTAATGGTAGATGGAGGTGGGTTTGGGTTATGCAATACATAAATAAATAAAATAATTGTTAAGAAACATACAGAGACAATTGGCTGAACACATTTATGGTGGTAGTCTTTATAGATGTATAGCCTTTCTAGCATAGTAAATATTTCTACTATTTGATTGTTGTAATAGAAATTTCACTGTTGAAATTTCTCCCATAAATTCAGGAATTATTCCGTCAATCAGAAAAATAAGAAGTAGGGGTGTTCGCGGATCGGTTTTGTGCGGTTTGCGGTTCGGTTTTGACCCGCCCACATTTATGCAGTTTGGAAAAAAGTCAACCCGCAACCGCCCGCAGTGCGGTTTGCGGTTTGTGCGGATAGGGTTTGCAAATGTGCGGGCGGTTGCGGGCGGTTTGCGGTTTACACTTTTTTCTTTAAAAATTAATTTTCGAGTTTTTTTTTCCCAACGAATTTAGGCATCAGATTCATTTTATATATTTGTGATAACAATTTTTTGATGAGTTTACAAATAAAAATTGAATATCAATGCATTAAATGAAAGTACCCAAAACAAAGAGACCCTACACTAGCATTTTTGCCATGAAAAAAATGTATATCAATACATTAAAGGTTGTACTCAATTAGAATTGCCAGTTCAGTAATCAATAATCAAACTATAAGTTCTATCGACCATTAGAAGGAAAATTTTATTAGGAAAAAGTGAATGAATCACCAATGAAAATCAAATAAGAAACCAAGTTTAGGACTTTATAATTCTACGGCATTAAGAAAGTTGAGAAATACTTAAAAATAAGGATCCTAGTGTCATAGAGAATATAATAGTACATTTTTTATATTTTTATGTATTTATTAATTTTTTTAAATATTTTTTCACAAATTTTTTACTTTTTAGACACATCTAAGTAAGGTGCATCTAAAAAAGTAAAAAAACATGCTTAAAATTTTAAAAATATTCACTAAAAATAAAAAAATACGAAAACTAAAAAAATCAGTTTTCAAAAAATTTAATCCAGAAAACTCAAACCAAACACATAGAATGGTTTTATAAGCTTATTTTGGGTTAAATTTGAGCCCAAATTTGAGTAGGGTCCACATGTCTTTTGAGGTAGGTCCAAAGAGGTGACGTGTTCCTTGCCGCATGGCAAGTCACATAGTGAAGACGATTCGTAAAAACCATTTATGAGTGAATGAGAACTTGATGTCATTTTCAGGTTCGTGAAATGGACAATTCAAGAAGTAAAATATGGATTTTCTTGATATGGATTGTCCCACATTGAAACTTTAAGAGAGCTTGGGTATGTATATAAGCTCTAGGTGGCAACACTTCGGTTGGGCCCTAGGGGGTACTCAAAGTTTGTAGAAGGGAGGAGGTATGGACAATGTAATCCTTAGTCCAAACCACCACACACGGGCACGGGTGTGGGTTGAGTCGGTTCTAACATTGAATTTTTGGACAAAATTTATTTGAATTTTTTCAAATTCTTGCAGAAAATTAGTTGAATTTCAAATAAATCAATTTTTTTTTTTAGTTCAAAAGTTGTGCTTCTTCCAAGTTCGAATTCCAAAAAATTCCCAATTGATAAATTTTTTTTTTTTTTTTGGTATTATGTCATTAGTTTCTACATATTTTTAGATAAATTTTCACCTTAACTTTTTGTTATTATTATTATTATTATTATTATTATTATTATTATTATTATTTTTTTATTTATTATTTTTTTTTTTTTCTGTCAAATTTTTTTTAATGGTTGATAGAATTGTGAAAGTAATTATACCATATTCCATGAATTCCACGCTGGTTGTGTATCCAACTAATAGTAAAAGACTAAATGAATACATGACCCTACTAATAAGGAGATGGTGGACAAATTATAACATTTCATTGGTCAGGCATATGAACACGTGGTTTTCCTGACCTACTAGTTGTGCAGTATTTGGTTCTAGTTTTATAAATTCTTGCACCGGTTATACATAGAGGAGTAATTAATTAATTTTTTGTTTTTTTGTGATAAGAAATAAATCATTACCTACATTTAAAGAAAGTAGACCAGGCCTTTTAATTACTTTTGTTAATTATGCAAATTCTTTTATCGCCCTTATGCAGTGAAATGTGATGAAATGTACAAAGGAAAATACTAAACACATACGTAGGCATAATAAAATTTTTGGAGGCCTAATTAGTTTGAGGCCAAGGCAACGGCCATAATATCCTTGTACTTGGGCCGACCATGGTTGGAGTTGGAGAGATAAAATGGAAACAAAAGAGATGGACAAGGTGTTGTAGTGGTTGTTGTGGGATTAAAAAAAAAAAAAAAAACTGATGGTGGTTATGATAAAAGGTAGTGATGGTGGTGATATATTAGAGAGGGAAAATAGAGATTAAAAAAAGAAAAACATAAAATTGTGGTTGTGGTGGTGGTTGTAGTAAATTGGTGGGTCGTTGAACACACCAAAATTAATTACTAAACTATACCAAATTCTATCAGAATAATGACAAGTCCAGGTATCGATCCACAGGGACTATTGTGAAATTTAACTCATTTAATTGTTAAATTTCTAAATTAATTTTGATAAAAAGATTGAATGATCATAACCTAATTTAATAACAAATAAATTAAACTAAGGAATTAAATTATCAATAATAAATGAAATTGGATTTACTAAATTGGGGAAAAATCCTAGGGTTGGGAATTCACCACTAACCACATAATTAGGGTTTCCAATTGAAATTAATTATGCTATGGTTTGAACGAATTAATGCTTCACAACTACAAGCTCAAAGCATTTAACAAGAAGATCATCACATTCAATGTACGAGCACGAACCATCTCAAGTAATACGAATCGTTCACTCTAAACTAGGGTAGTGATACGACTCGTTCCTCGTAGCATGGTTCGTCCCATACCTTGAATGTGAAGGAATAGAAAACTCATGTATGGATAATATTCAACAATCACAGAAAGTTAAATATTTGAAAAGATAATGAAAATTATATATAAAGAATTTCTAAAACACCATACAATGGTTCAAACCTTTACATAATATAAAATCAAAAAGAAAACTACATAATTACATGGCTAGGGTTTCATCAAAACCCTAGAAAAGAAGACTAGCCACTCATAGAGGAGTGGAAAGAAGTAGAAGGAGAGGGAACAACCATGGGAGACATCTTTGAAGCTTCTTCTTTCTTCCTCTTTTTGCAAACCCTAGCCTCCCTCTTTAGGTCAAAACAATTTCAGAACCCTAATCCAGCCTTTTTCTTGCCTCCTTATACTTCCAATCTCGTCCAAACAGGTTTAAAACGTCGGTTTGACTTTCCCAGAAAAAGTCAACGCACGTGCGGGAAAGTCAACGCACGTGCAGGAAAAGTCAACTCTGCCAAAATTCTGTCTTTTTGCTCATTTTATGCTCCGATGATGTATAACCTGATTGACACTCAATCACACATAAAATATACGGTTTGACCAGCAAGTGAAGTTAAGAGATTCTAATTAACGGCCTCAATGATGTACATTTCGGCCTTAATCATAAATGATGGGTCGTTTTCACATTAAAAATAAATAACTAAACTAAATTTTAATTTTGTAAAATAATGGTAAATTCAAGTATCGATTTACAAGGACTAAAAGGCTAAATTGTTTAAATATTAAAAAATCAATTCTTGATTAATTTGAATCGGAAGAATATTTTGATTTTAATATAAAATTAACTAAAAACAAGTATTAAACAAAAAGAAAGATTGAGATGAAATTGAAGTAGAAAATAGGTTTGGGTTTCGAATCCACTTCTAAAGTCATAACAAGTAGTTAATATATTAAATTACAATAAATCAAAGATTCGGATAATAGTGATGCATCATGGTTATAAGTCCCTGTATCATCATTAAGAGAATGAATATAATCAAGTCGCAGGCACGAATTATCTTTGGTTCGTACGAATCGTTCACACTAAATTAGGATTGCGGCACGACTTGTCTCCCCTAAGTATGATTCGTCTCATGATTTGTATATATAACAAAGTAAAACAATTGTATGATCATGCATTCTCAATAACAGAAATTGAATACAAAAATTTGTTGAATAAAATTTCTAAAACAATCATACAATGATTATTCAAATTCAAAGAAAAATTAGAATCTAAATACAAAATTGCAAGTTACTTGATTAGGATTTCATCTCAATCTCGAAGAAGAATATTAGGTGTTCATGGTTGAGGTAGAAAACCTATTCTCCTTGCCTCCTTCAATTTTTCCGTGGAGTCCTCCATAACCCTAATGATCAATAGGCTTCTTTATTTATAGACATAGGACACATCTAAAAAATACCCAAAAGATTAGAATTCTCCAAAATAAAAAAAAAAAGAAGAAATTTAAATAGAATTATTCTCAACTTTTTTTACTCATCTTGTGGACCCTTTTTGACCTAGTAAATGTCAAATTGGATAATTTTTATTTCACACAAAAGTGTAACCTACGCTTCTTGATTCACCTTAATTCGATATCAGATGAGAGAGATACATCCAAAATACCAAATAATTCACCTTAATCCGATATCAGATGAGAGAGATATGTCCAAAACACCTAATGTTGTGCAGAGTGGTTCTATAGCAGGATTGCAACAATTTGAACTTTTCTTTCTTCGAATCCAATGGATTGGGCTTTTATTGCTTGATTCATCTTCCGAGCCTTTGAACTTAGGTTGAGTCTTGTCTCTCGGACTTTAAATACTTCAAATTAAAGTTAATTTCATCTCACAAGCCCAAATGACCTACACATATACAAATTCATTAAAATTGTCAAGTAACAATAATTCAAGGACTAACAATTGTATTTTAGGAGACCTAAATGTGTACATTTCGACACCTATCACACCCCCCCCTCCCAAACTTATACTTTGTTAGTTCTTGAGCAAAGTAAGAGAAAAACAAAATAAATTCTATTTAAGCCATTTTCGTAAGGATTACAATGGCATTTAGCATATGCAACAAGCCTTTTAAACCACCAAGTTACCCAAGTGGACAAGTGAAGTCTCATGAGGGTTTATAGTGAATGTACCCACAAAATTTAGACAAAAGATAAAATACCCCACTTCAACTTTCGAATTCAAACAGATACCTTGTCAAGCAGTCAATATAGAATACCAAACAATCAAGAACCATAATTATCATTCATGAATTATTTTAACCAGTCAAACACCTCACTTTGAAGCAATATTACTCAAGTTCAATATACTTGTATTTAGTAGAAAATCATCACATGCTCCCTTGGTGTAAAGTGAATATTCACACAGAAATATGACCCTCAACTTAATTCTGAATACACATATCACTAATACGTCACAATTCATTAGACAACACATAAAACAATGCAACCAATAGCTTGACTTTTTTTTTTTGAACTATACAATCTTTGATCCTATAAGCTTTTTAATTAACTCATGTAGTAAGTATTGAGCCAATAACTCTCAAACTAGATGGTTGTAGGACACTAGGTGTGAAGATACCCAAATGGACTTAATAATTTGAGTTAAAAAGGTTACAAACCTAAACTTATCACTTATTATTATTATTTTTTTTATTGTTCAAATCTCTTAAACTTTTTACCCAATCCTTATAACAAGTGTTAGGCCAATGACTCCCAAACTAGTCAGCTTTAGGGCATTAAGTGTAGAAACACCTTGACAGACTTAATAACTTGAATTGAGAAGGTTCAAGCAATTTCGTTTAAGAGGATAAGAGTAATTATCTATAGTATTTTCTCATTTATCTTCTATAGTGGATACGTGCTTGCCTTTATCTAATATTATATGAAAGATTTTGTTTATAATTTTGAATTGATTGTTTTTGCTAAATTCTTTTTATTATTTAATTAATGTATTCTTTGTTCTATTACTATTTGTAAAGAAGTATTATTATGTAAATTATCTAATTTTACTTATTTAGTATATCTAATAGTCATATAATTTATTGGCAAGATTGAGAAATCAGACTCTAATATTAATTTAAACACACAACAAAATAAAATACTTTTTAAAGACAAAATAAAATTTTAATTTTTTTTGTCGTAAAATATTATTTGGGGAGGGTCTCTTACTAATTTATAATACGTATGGAAATATATTTTATTTTTGTAATATTTTTAAGGTTTTAAGGATTTAATAGATTCAATCGATAGTTTATGAACTAAATAGATTTTGATTTATATATTTTAAGAACTAAATAAATTTAATCAATAGTTTAGGAATTAAATAAATAATTTGACGATAATTTAAAGATAAAAAGTATAATAAATCATAAAAGTTTAAATTTTTCTGATGGTTACAAATCCCTTCTCTACATCCAAATCAACGAAATCAAAAATCCGTTTAAATGCTAAACTTTTTCCCAATCCCAATCGAACAAGGCCCATTTCCCTTAGGCTATGTTTATTTGGGCGGACTTGATTAGGTTGGATTAGCATTCTTATTACTAATAGTTCTAGGACTACGAATCCCTATGGATTGCGTATCCTATCTTATGTTTGGATTGAGTTAGGATTATAAGGAGGGACTAATAGTCTAGACTTTGGCTTAATCCTCCAATTTATATCTCACCTTCCTTTGTGCGATTGAATAGCCCATCATATGTGGGATACCATATCCGGATAGATTGTTAGTCCGTACTTCAATTGTTTAACCAAATATGGGATTAATAATTTTATTGGACTATTAGTCTAATCCCAAGCTTATGTCCACCCAAACAAACATGACTTTCATAGGCTATTGCAAAACTTTATTCTCATAATAAGGTGAATTTTTACTTTATTACCAACACAGGAGTTTTGAAAACACGTTTTTAAAAAAACTTGTTTTCAAAAAATTTATTTTCAAAATACATTTTTTCAATTTTAAGAATGATTAAAATAATAATAAAAATAAAAATTTATTTTTAAAACACTTTCTTACAGAAATTATAAATCACCAATTTTTTTATGTTTCATTTTTAGTTTAAATATTTTTATTTTTTTAGCAAAAATATTTTGTATACATAAAGTGGGTTTTGTAAACACATTTTTTTATTTTTTATTTTTATAAAACGTGTTTACAAAAAATGTTTTTACAAATTTTATTTTTATTTTTATAAAGTAACTCACATTTTTCTCCAACACTTATTGAGGCCAAAATAAAAGAAGTGTGGCAGCAGACGAGAGAGAAGAAAGACAGAGCAGTAGAGAACAGAGAGAAGAAATTCACTGGCAGCGGAGAATCCGCAATCATCAGTAAGCAAAGATCACCACAACCAGCAACTGTCCCATCCCTCTCACGCTAGAGTTGCCCCCACCTATCTCTCCCATGTCGGAGCTCTCACACATCTCCCTTTCACCGTCCAGATTCAGGCTCGTTTTGCAGATATTATGGTTTTAATATTTGATTTGGGCTTTTCAATTTCAAAATTAGGACTTTTCAATTAAGCCCTAATTTGAGACTTTTGAATATTTTAATTGTTTTTGTGTATTGTATGTATAACTATAACATTTCAATTGCTTGACACTAATTGCTAATGATAAGTGCGCTTCAAATTTGTTTTAGCCCATGCACTTAAGTTGAAATATTAGCCCATGCACTTAACTATATCATTTTTTTTTTAGTGTATATGTATAAGATTTAAGTGTAAAAATATATTTTGTAAATACTTTTTCTATTGTCTTAAAAAAAAGTACATTTTCAAATGTTTTCTAGTGTTTTCAAAAAGAATAAATGTAAAAATGTACATTTTGTAAATACGTTTTATAAAAAAATAAAAAATGTGCTTATAAAACTCGTTTTACATTGTATTTTTATTATTATTTTAATCAAATTTGAAATTGAAAACATATTTTTTTTAAAACTTAATTTCAAAATCCGATTTATCTTATGTTGGGAATAAAATAAAAATTCATTCTATTGTGGGAATAAAGTTTCATGAACATCCTACTAAATGGTGTGTTTGGTTAAGGGATTTGGGGAGGAATTTGGAATGGGAAAGGGAAAAGGTGTGTGAAACTATGTGAAATATATACATGATTTATTTACATTTCACCTATCTTTTCCATTTCCCTTTCCAAATCCCCTAACCAAACAAAATGGGCACACTATACACCCCTAAACTCCTCCAAGTTTAAAGATGCTCATGAAGTGCTGTCATCTCCACCTCAATCCAGACTTCACATTTAAAGAGCTTGCACGTGATCAAGGTTCTTCCTCGGCCAAATCCATGTCCTTATAACTTGAGATAGCCCTTGCATGCTTTGGACATATCAAAACAATTGATTAATTATATTTAGGCCTCGTTTGGCAAGAGGCTATTTTAGTCAATTAGCTAAAAAGTTATTAAATTAGCCAAAAAGTCAACAACCCATACCAAAAAGTCAAAGATTCTCTTTTCTCTCTACTTTTTGCACATCTTTTCGTAATTAGCCAAAAAGTCATCCCAAACATACAAGTTTTTTTTACTTACATTTTTAGCCAAATAACCAAAAAGTTACTAAATTAACCTGTTCCCAAACGAGGCCTTATTAAATAATGTTTCAAATTGTAAAAATAAAATTTTCATTTTCACATCTCCTCAATTTTAGTGGACAATTTTTTAGTGAATTTGTATCATAGTTGATCCTCAGGGCTGAATTCTTTCGTTACACTCTATTTGAGAATCTAAGAGAGAGAGAAATAATTTCTTAAGTTACGAGCAAAAAAAAATATGTATATAAATATATTTTTTGTAATTTCTCTTCCTTTTATTTGATTAAATAGGAAGAAAAAAAAGATATTGATTTATCTCCTATCTTATTTGGTTAAACAATAAAAAAAAAATATTAAAAATTATTTTATATTATATTACAAAAATAATCTTTTATAAGTATTATTTTTTTTTGTTTCTTTTATGTTTGAAAAGACAATTTTGATATTATAAAAAATAATACACTCTTCTAATCTCGCTAGTTAAAAAAAAATAAAAAATTCATTCTATTTATCAGTGCTTATTTAAAAACAATGAACTAAAAAAAAAGGAGAAAATATCATTTTGTCTCCAAACTATCATTCAAAAAATCAATTCGATTCTTGTTTTTTTTAGTAATGTCAATTTTACACATTTACTATTTGATTTTAAATCAATTTTATCTCTATCGTTAGTTACTGTTTATGATCAACTGGACATAGGGTTATCCGAACCGCATAACCCGTCCAACCGGGACCGATTCGCATACAAATGGGCGGTTTCGCAGACATAATGTGGGTAGATGCGGTTTGAAATATAGTATAATTGCAGGTTGCGGGTTTAAACCGCACTCGCAAGAACCTGTCCGCACTTAGACTCTTTTATTTATTTATTTATTATTATTTATTCATAAAACCTGGACCGTTATTATTTTATTATTACATTTTGGATGAATGTAAAAGTTAATGAAGAATTACTTTTAGGTAAACTTAGGATTTTGAATGATTTTACTTTAATTGTATTGTTGGGTAGTAGATAGTGAATGAGATTGATGATCTAGTTTACAATTTTAAAAGATGTGCTTGTGTTTGTTTATGATTTGATTTAAAAGTTTAAGATTTTGAATGATTTGTTTGTGTTAGGAATTGATTTTGTTATATTTTTAATTTTATAAGTTTCAATTCATTAATTATTATTGTTGGAGTATTTTAAAAAATGGGGGGAAAATGACCCAAAATAAATATTTATAAAATGAAAAAAAAAAATGCTCTAAAATAAATTTTTAAAGAAAAAAGTCCAATCCGCAAACCGCCCGTATATCCGCGAACCCTATCTACACAAACCGCAACCCGCACTCAGGTGGTTGCGGGTTGAATTTTTCCCAAATCGCATACATGCGGGCAGGTCCAAATCGATCCGCAAACCGTCCAAAACCGAACCGCGACCACCCCTAGATCAAACGGATATTACTGACGTGACATTAAAATTTTGTTTAAATTTTTTTTATCTCTCAAACTGTCTTTAAAATATCAATTAAATCCCCAAATTTTATTTTATTTATGGGTCTAATTGATATTTTGAGAATAGTTTGAGAGTAAATAAAATTTGGGTGCCATATCAATACCTTCTATTTGATTATAGACATCAATTGACGATGAGATGGGATAAAATTGAATAATTTAAATATAAAATTGATATTATTAAAAAAAATGATTGAATTAATTTTTGAATGATGGTTTAGGTGGGCAAAATCATCATATTTTCTCTAAAAAAAAAAAGTGCAAAAAAAGCTAGTTTATTACCCTTTTTTTTCTTACTTTTTCTAAAAAAACGTTTTAAAAAATAAAAAAATAATATTACCTAAATAAATCAAATACATCAATTAATATACTAAGAAATATAGCATAATTTTATTAATTTTAAATATTTATAATTTATATAATAAGTAAAATAAATCAATAAATTAACTTTTTTTCCTACTCTCCAAAATGGCAAAATTTTCGTTCTCAAATCGCTGGAGTGAACCTGCCCCCACTGAACTGACTCACCCGAGTTGCCAAAACCCTAACTCCAGTTAAAAACCCTTGAATCCTTCTCACGTTTCTCTCCCTCTCTCTCTCTCTCTGCACTTCATTTCCCTCGAGGCTTCGATCTGAAGCCCAGAGAGATGAAAATGGGAAGTAGAAGAAGAGGCGGTGGCGGTGGTTCGCCGTCGACGGTCTTCGAACGAGTTCTCTGCCGCCGCATCGAGTCCTGCAAGAGCAATCACGCCACCGTCGACGAACTCGCCGCCTACCTCCGCATGAACTTTCCCGAGTACGGTCGACACAAGCTTCAACCTTTCACCAGAACCGTTCAACAGACCCTAGAACACCACATGAAGTCCAAGAAAACCATCAAATCAAGCAGTCTAGGGGCCAATCTGCATCGGAGTCGGAGTCGGAATCGGCAGATGGGACAGACGGTGCGGTTTCGACCTCCGAAGATGCGGTTTACGGGGAGAAATTCGAGCCGGAGTTCGATTTGATGAAGTCGATGCTGCGTGACAGGTACAGCGGATCGAAGGATGCCAGTATATTGAAGAATGTGGAATTGGAGGTTGTTAATAATAATAATAATAATAATAATAATAATAATAATAATAATAATAATAATAATAATAAGGCTACCAAGAAGGTTGATTTGTTTGGAGGTGATAGCGGTTTTGGGAAAAGAGATGCAAAAGGTTTTGGTGGTGGTGGTGAGGAGGAGGAGGAGGTGAAGGGAAAGGATTGGCCAAGGTTTAGGGACTTGGGTGGGATGGAAGGAGTAGTGGAGGAGTTAAAGATGGAGGTGATTGTTCCACTCCACCATCCTTAGTTGCCAAGGTGGCTTGGGGTGAGGCCGATGGCCGGGATTTTGTTGCACAGGCTGCCGGGGTGTGGAAAGACTAAACTGGCTCATGCCATTGCTAATGAGACCAGAGTTCCATTCTATAAGATTTCAGCTACTGAATTGGTCTCTGGTATTTCAGGTACTAATTGATTTTTTTGCTTTAGTTATTTATGAACTATATAATGTTTTTTCAACTTAAAGTTTTTATATGGAAATGCTAGGTATTTAGTTGTTTGATTGTGTAATTCTGAACCCCCTGTATTTGAATGTGTCATAGGAATGGAGTTAGGCAACAATTGTTAAGCCACCACTTTCTCATTAAATGATTAAAATTATCAAATAATATATATATATATATATATATATGTATAATTTAATCTTTGAAGACTCTTATATATAGTTTTGTTTCCCCAGTTTTGATTGGTAGGTTTATATTTTTGGCATTTCAAGCAATGGCATGCTTAAATGTTTGGCAGATGATTATATGTTTTAGGATATGGAGTCTTCACTAAGTGAATCAGGCTGAAATCAAGTTTTTGTTAAATTAGTTAAACACAACTAACCATTTCTGCAAAATTGATTTATAGGGCTAAGAAGCTTGAACACTTCTAAGAAGGCTACATGTTGTGTTTGACACCAACACAACACTCATTGTTCACTTATCAATACTTAGACACACGGGAAATACATTACAAGTTTAAATAAAATAGCTTGGAATCCAATAATAAAATGAAAACAATATAAATTTATACATATTTTCCTTATTTAGACTTTAAAAATTATTATTTTTGACTTAAATATTCAGATGTATGATACATAATAATTATTTGTACTTACAAATGACATATTATAAATATATAGAATTATGTATCTTATACGTGTTCACCATGTGTCGCGTTCTATATTTTTTGAAAATTTACTTGTTGTCATGTCCGTGTCGTGTTTGTGCTTCTTAGATTTAGGGGCATTATTTAGTGTAGTGGTAAAACTTTGGGTACCGAGCATGATAACTAGGGGTGGGCGCAGATTGATTGTAGCCACGAAACCTCTAATCCGCCATCCGTCCGCTGGATTGGAGTAAATCAATCTGCATCCGTCCACCAATCCTGCGGATGCGGAATGAGCGGATTGGCAGATTGAGCAGATTGGCGGATGGATACGAATCGGTTTAGCAGTTTAAAATTTTACAAATTTTCAATATAATTCAATTGTGCACTTCCTCAAAAAAACAACCTGGTTAATGCAATATTGACATCTATGTGTTATGAAAACAACTTGGGCAACATAATTCATTGCAATGCAATATTGTAACAGATGTCAATATATGATCATATAGGCATAGGGGCAGTTTATAGGTTTTTATTGGTTCCAGTGGGCATAATTTAATTGTGCATTGTCAAATATATTACAACAAACATTGTGCATCCAAACAATAGTACTACAAGTTACAATCATCCAAAATATTTAAAAGTCATCTTACACAAAACATAAGGAAAACATTGTACATCTAAGTTACAGTCATCCAGAGTTCAAAAAAAAAAGAAGTTATAGTCATCCAAAACATTGTGCATCTAAACAATAGTATTACAGTCATTCAAAAAGAAGCAAAAAAGCCATTCATTTTCTTGAGCCAAACCATGAGCCATCTAAAATGAAATTATTTAATAAGGAAAATACTAAAAAATCTTAAACTTAAAACAAGTAAACATATGTTAACAACATTTAACAAAGGGAAAGAATTTTACCAATAATATTAAATTTCAATAAAACTACTCTCCTGATTTGGGCTTGAACATGAACTTGATTCGGAAACAACTACACATAAAATATAACACAACAAAAACATGTGGAGTGAAGATAATGAATATTGAATAAGACAAAATAAATGAAATTTAAAACAATAAATCATTGTATATATTATCCGAATCATATTATTGTTCAAATTCTTTAACATCATCCATTGCTTGTCGAAGGCATATTGGAATGTTACTTCGGAGCCAATTTTGTGTGCAAACAAGAAACTTCACCATCTTGGGAGCAAGCGAATTACGAAATGGATCAAGCATACGACGCCCTGTACTAAAAGCCAACTCAGAAGCAACAGTGGAAACATGCATTGCCAACACATCTCGTGCAATAAGTGATAATACTTTATACTTTGTTGCATTAACCTTCCACCACTCCAAGATGTCGAATTGAGTATTCTTTCTACCTTTCTCAATATCACCCAAGTATTTGTCCAATTCCGACGTACTCTCACTCCAGAAAAATTGCCCCTCAAAAAATGAGTTAAATCGAGAGTTCACAATAGAGTGTGGGTCATTTTCATCTATCACTATATCTACTGTTTCATTTACATTGGAGGCATGCACATTTGTTGAATCAAGCGTGGCATAATGATCATACAATTGACTCAAACAAATTTTCACCTTGTCTAACATTTCTTTCACTTTCACCACATCTCCACCAAAAATTGTTGAAAAACAAAATTGCAAGTATGTCATTTTTTTTCGAGAATGAAGCACGACCGCAACATACAAAAGGAGATTTGACTTTATCCCCATTTTCCCAATACTTGTCAAACTTCTCTTTCATTTTCTTTGCCATTGAAGACAAAATAGGATCATTGTTTTTGATTAATTGTCCAATCATATTTTCAATGACAAAAGTTTCAGTGTAGAATGTATTTGAAGTAACAAATAAAGATTCAGAAAATTTCTTTGTTACATTGTAGAACATTCTAAGAAATTTCAAAAATACCATACAATTATCCCAATCCTCGGCTGTAGGCATCTCTCTCCTCTCACCTCTCACCTCTCACCTCTCACCTCCTTCATTATCCAAAAAGTAGTGTTTATAATTGTAGTCCTCTTCACCCATTCTTTGAAAAGTACTCTCAAATTTTTCCGCCGCCTCCTACATAAGATATGTGGAATTCCACTGTGTTGGCACATTTAGGCACAAGAGACTCTTACTCTCAATTTTCAAACTTTCCACATACTTTTTAAAAGTGTCAAGGTAGTGTGGAGAAGATCTTACATACCTCACTACACGCTTCACATTCGCTATACAAGACTCTAGATCCTTCAATCCATCACTAACAATGAGATTTAGAATATGCGCACAACGACGCATATGTAAAAATTCATGGCCCAAGATAGTTCCCTTCCACAGTTTTGTAGTTCGTTTCAAGAATTTAGTTGTTAGATTATTGGAACTCGCATTATCAACAGTTAAGGTAAAAAGGCCATCAATGTCCCACTCTTTTAAGAGTGCCTAAATTTTTTTACCAAGAGTTTCTCTTTTGTAGTCTTCAACTTGACAAAAATTTATGATCCTCTTTTGTAACTTCCAATCATCATCAATGAAATGTGTAGTTAGACACATATAACACAAATTTTATATGGAAGTCCATGTGTCTGTGGTAAAGCCAATTTTACGCCCCTTCACAATTTTCTTCAACCTTTCCCTTTCATTGGTGTATATGTCTACAATGTTCCTAGCAACAGTATGTCGAGATGAGATCTTGAACTTAGGTTGCATGACATTCCAAAATCTCTTAAAACCAACCCCGTCCACAAATTTAAAGGGCAATTCAACAATTACTATCATTTTGGTAAGATACCCCCTAGCAACTTTTATAGAAAATGATGTAGCCACAACATCAACAATACCCTCCCCACCAACTTCTCTAGGTTGAAATTCCAATGTTTGTTGCCCATGAGTATCCTTGGATATTTTGTACAATTTTTCAAATGACTTAACAAATTACTTGTTCCATGGTTCTTAAAGCCTGCCATATATTCTTTCTTACAATACTTGCACATAGCTCTATCTTTCCCATCAATATCCTTAATCTTTTCAAAATGATCCCAAGCCTTTGATGTCGTTCTCCCACTACTACTAGTTTTGGCTAGGGGTGGTCTAGGAGGGGGAGCATTAGGTTGGGTAGAGGGGTTAAAAGAAGATGATTTGGGCTCAACATTAGCATTCACAAAAAATGTTTCTTCGCATGGAGGATCCATGACCCAAAAATTATCAAATAAACTGCTAAAAACCAATAAAAAATCATTCAAAATATGCTTTTGAAATTCATACTCTATACACAATTTATAAATCATGTTCAAACAAATTTGTGATTGTTTGCAAATCTCCACTTAATTGCAATTCATGAATCTATTAAAACATAAATCACAGGAAAGATAAAAAGAGCAAGTACAAAATATCAAAGACAAAACAGAAGCCTAAAAAATGAAAGTGTATATTATTAGCAGAGACCTCAAACACAAGTTCATAAATCTGAAATTGAAGTGAGGTATTCTAAATTTCTCAGACCAGCATTTTTATTTACATTACACTCATCACAAGTCCAAACAAATAATGATTTTTGTTTCAGTCAAAAATACAAACATTATTGGAGAACTCAAAAAATTAGAGGAACAACAGATCAATTGTAAAACAACAATCCTATGGTTTGGCTACAAACCCTAATTGCTCTCTCTCTCTCTCTCTCCCATCAGAAGGATTTTATAGCCACACTCCGGCCGGTTAGACTCATTGTGTCTTGTCTAACAGACACCACCTTTGTCAAAAGAAGAGAGGAAGAGGAAAGAAGAAGAGAAAAAGAGAAGAGGAGAAGAGAAGAAGAGGAAAAGAGAAGAGAACAGAATACCTCAGTGTAGATCGATCGCCGTTCAGTGTAGATCGTCGGTCGGCTGTTTAGTGTAGACCGTCGGACGATGGTTAGGGTTTTTGAGAGTGAGAGAGAGAGAGAGAGAGAGAGAGTGTCTGTGTTGTGTTGTGTCTGTTGAAGAATTACGGTAAAGTAAACTGAGTGAGAATCTCATAAAGAAAAAGGGCTTAGGTGTAAAAAAAAAAAAAAGGAGAAAGTCATGGTCGGGTCGGGTTTGCTGGGTATAATGGCGGATCAACCGCAACCCAACCCGAATCCGCCAAACCATGAAACCTGGGTCTGCATCCGGCCGCCACATGTCACGCATCCACCCAATAGTGGTCGGGTCTGGTCGGACAGATTTGGCGGGCCAGTGGATCCGCTACACAGACCTAATGATAACACATGTTTAACTCTGATGGTAGCCCTGTTGTGCAAGTATTGCCAAATATTACATCTATACTTGGTCCATCTCTTCAATTTCCGTGGATTAATTAATGTTCTTTTTGATGGGCGTGGATTAGATTATTGATAAAAGCTTAGGCTTCTAAGGATAAGAACAAACTGAGTCTTGGCAGCCACTTTATTCAAATAAAGCCTAAGGTAAGGTATGTGTCCAATCCTCCCAACACTTTGATTAATGGGGACAAACACTAATTATGTCATTTGATATCCTTTATCTTGCAACTCGATGTCTATTTTAGGCCTTACTAGTTACTGCAAGCTAATAACTTTCAAGTAGAAAATTTTAGGGCAAACTACACATGTGGTTCCTATACTTTGCCTCATGTCAATTTGGCCTTTGAAGTTCTAGTTGTATCAACTTTGCCCTTTAATTTTGCACATCGTGTTAGTTTAGTCCAATTGATAACATTTGTTAAGAAATTGGAGGATATTAGAGATTTCAGGCACATTAATTTGATTGGGGTAGGGGGCTTATGAGTTATTGGCTAAGGTCCTTGTTAATGGTCGTTAACTGTCTTAAGGAGGTGTTGCCTTCAATCGTGTCTTAGTCTTGGAAAGTTTTTGTCGGATTTAGGCAAATTTTTGATGTGGCTTTGGTGGGAAATGAGGTGGTAGATTCTAGGCTGATGAGTGGTTTCCTACATCTAATATGCAAATTGGATGTCAAGAAATCATATGATATGATCATGTTAATTGGGAATTTCTCCTTGGAGCATGTGTTTTTGGTCATAGATGAGATCTTGCACCGGATTCTATATCTCGTTAGTTAGACTTCTTCGAGGGGTCTTCACCACGGTGATTCTTTGTTCCCACTATTTTTTTATCTTAATTATAGAGGTGTTTAGTAGGATTGTAGGGAGGGAGGTATAGGGGGCTTCCTGGAAGATGTAGAAATGGGGCAGCTTAATGGATCTACGATGGCAGTTTCCCATCTTCTTTTTGTTGGTGATATCATTATCTTTTGTGGGGTGGAGGCAACACAATTGGACTTTCTTCAGTTTTTGCTATTGTGCTCTGAGACAGTTTTAGTTTTGAAGGTGAATAAGTGCTAATGTGGGGAAAGTTCCACACGTGGAGGCCTTGACAAGCATTCATAGGTGTAAGGTGATTTTACTTGTTATTTATTTTGGTCTCCCACTTGGATCCTCTTTCAAGGCGAGAGTGGTTTGGGATATGGTTTCAGATATGCCTTGCAAATTGGAAAAGGCATTACTTTCTAGAGGTGCTAGACTGACTCTGATTAAGAGTATTTTGGCCATCCTCCAAACCTATTTCATTTTCATATATGTGTTTACTATCCTAGTTTTTGTGGCGAATTAAGCCTCATTTGGGAAGTGTGTATTTAGCCTAAAAGCCAAAAAGTCAACAAATTATACAAAAAGTCAAAAATTTCTTTTCCTCTCTACTTTTTGCACCTTTTTTTTTTTTTGGTAAAAAGCCAAAAAATCATTTCAAACGTACTAGTTTTTTTTATCTCGTATTCTTGCCAAGAAGTCGAAAAATTACTTAAATAGCCGGTTCCCAAACAATGCCTTAATTGGAGAAGTTGCAACATGATTTTCTTTCGGGAGGGATGGGGAAGAGTTTAAATTCCACTTGTTTGATTGCAACACAATTTATTTTCCGGTTAGGGAAGGGGGCTTGGCCATCCGCATGCTTGTTGTCTTTAAGCTTTGAGCAAGCTTAGTTTAGGATGTGGTTGTGGATGACTAGGAGAGATATTGAAAGAGAGCGGTGGAGTATAAATATGAGGTGTGGAGAATGAGGTCTTGGACCAAATTCTATATGTCATAGGTTAGACTTTTTTCGAGGGGTCTTCACCTTTGAGGAGGTATAGGGGGCGGGGTTTGCAGGTTTAGAAATGGGGCAGTTCAATGGATTATGATGGCAGTTTCCCATCTTCTTTTTGCTGGCGTCACCATTTTCTTGTGGGGTGGAGGCACAACAATTGGACTTTCTCCAGTTTGTGCTATTGTGTTCTCAAACAACTTTAGTTTTGAAGGTGAATTATTTTCTATTGTGGGGAAAGTTCACATAGGGAGGCCTTGGCAAGCGTTCTTAGGTGTAACGTTGAGCTTTTATCTGTTATTGTTTGGGTCTCCCGCTTGGGTCTCCCGCTTAGATTCTCTTTCAAGGTGAGTGTGGTTTGGGATATGGTGGTTGATACATTTACAAATATATATATATATATATAAAAGAAGATCTGGTGGTTGATAGATTTCAGAAATGGCTTATAGGTTGGAAAAGGCAGTCACTTTCTCAAGGTGCCAGGCTTGCTATGATTAAGAGTATTCTGGCCATCCTCCCTACCTATTTCTGGTATTTGTTTACTATCCCAGTTTTTGTGGCGAAGCAGTTGGAGAAGTTGCAACATGATTTTCTATGGGGATGAATGGGGAAGAGTTTAAATGCCACTTGGTTGATTGGAACACAATTTATTTTCTGGTTAGGGAATGGAGCTTGGCCATTCGCATGCTTGCTATTCTTAAACTTTAATCGAGCTTTGTTAAGGATTTGTGGAGGTTTACTTGTTGGAAGAGATATTGGGGGTGGGTTGGAATAATGAGGTTTTGCTACCTTACGGTGTGGATTTATAGAAAGGCAACTGCAAGGGATAGGATCCTTTCTCTTGTCAGCTAGGAAGCACATGGATCCTTTCTCTTGTCAGCTAGGAAGTACATGTTCGGGTGTAGGTACATAATGGGATATGTCGATACGGCCCAAAAAAAAAGAAAAAGTATAGGTATGATCTAGTACGTCCATAAATTTATTTTTATTTTATTCTGTTTTTTAAATAATTTGTACTAGTACAATACATATCATAATTAAAAATCAAATGTAAAAAAATAATTAAAGTATTTTTGTAATGTTCAGAAAATGATTCTAAGTATTTTTTATTTTTTTCAATAAATGTAAAAATATTCTATATTTAATTTTTTTAAAAAAATATGCACACTAATTATTCTAGTATCCCTTTTTAATAAAAAATTTCATTTCTACCCCAAAGTACCCACAGAAGTACCCGCACTATATCCAAGGCATACTCGTCCCGCACCCATGCTATACCCAAAGTATCTCACCTATCGGATATGTATTTCGCATACCCAGACACGTTGGGCAACTTCTTTTCTCTTGGAAGTGTTCATGTAAGGAGGAGATGGAGGAGGGCTTGGTGCTGTGCGGCCCCTGATTATGTAGAAGAACATTTGATGGTAGAGACCAACCAATTTTTTGGTTTAAGAGTTTATTTTTGTCTATATTTTATACTTGGTGGCGGTTTACCCATGCTTGAATCAATTTTTAGAGACGCTTGAGTAGGCTTTTGGTGTATGGTTGTTTTTTCTTTTCTTTGTATACGGGCTGCACCCCTTGGTGTAATTGTTATACAACAAGGGATTGGATAGCCACATGTTCTTATTGATGCCTATTGGGTTGCCATTGCTTGGAAGCCACCTTCAATAGAAACGATCAAATTCTGTCTCAATGGGTATTTTTGAAATCCTAAGGATACTGATATTTGCGTTCTACCGTGAAGGTTTTTTTTTTGAAAATGTGTTGCTTCTTATTGGTTGTGTTGATCTATTTGGGATTTATATGCCCTTGTCTATGGCTGTGAATGTCAAAGTGAGTGTTGAAAGTCCTAGTGGTAGAGGATACTCTTCTACAATTGTTTTGTGGTTTGCTTTGGCTGGTGATGCTAGTTGGAAGCATTGATACTATTTGGAGCACATCAGTACCATGTCACATTAGTTAGTAAACATGGGGTGCAAGCCTAAAGTCACAATGTTAGAAATCTTCAATGCCCTTTGTTATAGTAGTCTTGCCTTCTCTATTTGATGGGGGTTATTTGGACAAGTGCCCTTTAGATTTTCTCTTGGGCATTTTTGGACCATGGGGTTCATTTTCCTTGTTAACATGGTGTTCTGGTTCTAAAGAAAAGATGAAAATTGTGAAACTAGGCAATACCAAGGTGTCATCATCTGCAGAAAAGATATGCAAAAAAATTAAGGTCTGGTGTGTCATTTATTTATTTTTTATTGTTTTCCCATTCCCTGCCTTCCTGTTTAGCCATTTGACATTTTGTCTCATTATTACATCTTATTTCATTGGGTTGCCCCTTTTATTACATCTTATTTCAGATTCTTTTGAAATGTTCTGGTTTCAAATGCATTGCTGTTAAGTTATAGATGTATAGTTGGCTCAGCCGAAATGCCTTCCATCCCCTGCCTTCCTTGTTTACGTAGTGTTCTAGTTCACATAATCTTCTAATCAATGAGGCATCATTTCAATTGTAAAATTGTATAATGGCACAGCATGTGCTGAACCCCAATCCAATTAAAATTTTGAACTATTTGCTTCTTAATGCTACCAACTTTTGGATGCTGGAATTGTTTTTAGTTCTACATGGAATTGATATGGTAGTGAAGAGCTACCGTGAGGAACTCCATTTGAACAATATTGATTCTGACATTTTACCTCTTGAACTTATTATGCATTTCTTTGGAAATTAAAGCTAACAGTCTTTCACAATTTTAATACCGATATAACTGTTCCCGACGAAGCTTGTTTTGAGCCAAAACCCAACCTTTTTATTTGTTTTGATTAAATCATTTACTAGTTTTCCTTCTTCCCTGGGCTCGGCATCATGATAGAGAAGCTTTCGAATGCTTATCATTATTGCACTTTTTTATTTCAGGTGAATCGGAAGAAAACATTTGGGAACTTTTTGTGAAAGCATATAGGACAGCACCGTCTATTGTATTTATTGATGAGATTGATGCAATTGCTTCAAAAAGGGAGAATTTACAGAGGGAAATGTAGAGAAGGATTGTGACGCAGTTGATGACTTGCATGGATGAATCACACAGGCTTGTACAACCGGTTGATGTTGATCCAAATGCAGAAATTTCCAATAGCAGACCTGGCTATGTTCTGGTACTTGGAGCTACCAACAGGCTTGATGCTGTTGATCCTGCATTAAGGAGGTCTGGACGATTTGATCGGGAGATTGTTTTGGGTGTTCCAGGTGAAAATGCAAGGGTTCAGATTCTTTTTGTTCTTACACGCAATCTCAGACTGGAGGGTGCTTTTGATCTTCTGAAAATAGCCAGGTCCATGCCGGGGTTTGTTGGAGTAGACTTGGCAGCCCTAGCTAACAAGGCTGGTAACCTTGCTATGAAGAGAATTATTGACAGAAGAAAGTCTGAGCAATCTAGAGAACCCATAGATGAGGATCATACTGAAGATTGGTGGAGGCTTCCATGGTTGCCTGAAGAGATGGAAAACCTTAGCATCACTATGGCTGATTTCGAGGTATTTGGAGACAGAACACTGTTATCTATGCAAAATTTTATGATTCTATTTTAAATGAATACTGTCTACACGGTATTTTACTTATTCGAATTGTAATAAACTTGGGATTTTATCATTGCTTGTTCTCGATGCATGCCTGTACACATTTATTACTTGTGATTTTATCGTTGTTTGTTCTGCATACATGCCTGTACTCATATATCACTTTTGATTTTGTCATGCTTGTTCTGCATATGTGCCTGTACTCATATTATGTGATATATGAGTATGGGAGATCGCAGTGCTTTGAAAAGCGCGCTTAGGCGCACGCCTAAGCTCAAGGTGAGGCAACATAGGGGAAGCGCTACCTAAGCGATGAGGCGAGCGCCTTATTACAAAGCGCAAGGCGAGTGCCTTGTGCGCCTCGGCTTTCTGTGTGGATACCCACATGGGATGAAATCACATTTACAGTATAAAATTTTCAAAACGCGAGTCAAAAGAGCAAAAACATTATAAAAAAAAAAAACCCTACGGGAGAAGAAGAAGAAGACGCGACGAGTACACGCCACGCCACGCAAGTTCTGCTCTCTTCTCTTCTGCTTCGTCTTCTCTTCTCTTCTCCTCTTCTTTCGTCGTCTTCTCTCTTGCTTCTGTCTCTCTCGCGATCGCTCTCTCTCTTGCCCTTAGTTGCACGAAGCGGGAGCGGAGGCAGGAGCAGGGGAGCGTGAGCCGATAGAAGTTATAATAATTATTATATAACATATAATATATTTATAAGATAATATATATTTATATATATTAATAAAAAAATAAATACATGTATGTAAAATCTTAGTAGCAGGAATCGTTCATGCTGCTTACGATTCTTCCTCAGAAGCGCGATTATGCGCTTCTGACTCAAATTCGTTGAAGAATCGCGATTTTGATGCAAAAGAAACATGAATCTGATCACGAATCTGTCTTCTTCTCAATCGGAGCTCCATCGCTGGCCATCGCAAGACCTACACAGGCCATCGCAGACTTCTCCCTATCTCCTTGCTGGTCTTCGCGAGTCGCACACAAGCCATCGCGACTTCTCTCTCCTCTTCGCTGGTCTTCACGTGACTCCTCTCTCTGTGATCTTTTCTTCTCAGATTAAAGATATATATATATATATATATAATACGTATTATGTATATATATTTGTCTTTATAAATATATGTTTTTATTTATATATTATATATAACCTTTATAAATTATATATATATATATATATCTGTTTTAATTTATATATTATATATTATCTTTATAAATTTATGTGTATTTATTTATATATTATATTTATTGAATTAATGTTATTATGCTATTTTTTTAAGAAAATAATATAAAACAAAAAAATTTTAACAAAAAAAATTTAGAATAAATAGATAAAATTAACAAAAAAAAATTTAGAATAAATAGATAAAAAAGTAATAAAAATATTTTAGAATAAATTAAAAAAATTCTAATAAAAGCATGTAACTAGAATATTTTAACATATAATTTTTATACTCCCTCCATCCCAAAATATGTCCCTTATTCCATTTTTCATTGTTCCAAAATATTAGTCCCTCTTCAAAAATCAAGTACAAAAATAATATAAATTTCCTATTTTGCCCTTTTTTTAAATTAATAAACAATATAAAAAGTACAATTATGACATTGATATTCCCAAAAAATGTACTATCAAAAGGATAATTTTGAAAAATCAACTTTCTTTCAAATGCAATAATTATACTACCAAAAAAAGTTGGATTCCCCAAAAGGGACCATTATTTTGGGACGAATGGAGTAATTCTTATTTATTTATAACATATATAGTCCCATAAAAAATATAATCTTACAATATATTTTTATATATTATTTGAAATATATACAAACGCTCCCAACTAACGATTCTTGAAATGTCTACAATTCCACGCTCCCGCTCCCGCTCCCGCTTCGTGCAACTATGTAAGATAAAATAAAAAAATTAATTGAAACACATTATTTAAAAAATATAATAAATAAATAAAATAATATATATATATATTAAAAATTAATTATTTTTTTTCTTCCTCTCCTCTTATTAAAAAAATTAATAATATACATATTAAATATTTGCTTATGTTGAAAATTGTGCTATATTAATATTTTGCTTAACTTTTATAACTTGCGCTTCGCTTTGGTGAGGCGCGCGCCTCGCCTCGCGCCTCGACACTTAGGCTCCAGGTGACCTTTGCGCCTCAATGTGCCTAGAGCTTTTTAAAACACTGGGAGATCGAGTTCGCTTCTAGCAAGATCGGTGGTGTGGGGGCATCACTATGGCTCCATGTTTCCTTTGATTTATGCTATTGCTGCTGATGGAGAGGAGTTGGTTGCTTCGGTTAGGGTGAAGCAAGGGGAAGTAGTGGTTTGGAATGTTCGTCTTCGCTGTGATGTACAACATTGGGAGCTCGACCAATCAGTGTATCTTCTTGCAGATTGGGGGGGATGGGATGGATTCTTTAGTATGGGATGTCCGGCTCTAGGGGTGTTTTCTTAGTGTCCTCTTTTTATGGGGCGCTAGCAGGGGGAGTTGGTGGTGTGTTTCCTTGGAAATGTATTTGGGCAACAGGTTCTCCTTCCAAGGTTGCTTTCTTTGTTTGGACAGCTGCTTTGGGTCGTATCTTCGCCATTGATAATTTGATTCGGCGGAGGCGGCATGTGTTGGTCAATTGGTGTTGTATGTGTTGTACGGATGCGGAAACGGTGGATCATTTGCTTCTTCATTGCCCAGTCGCGTCCAGCCTTTGGACTTTTCTTGTTGCTTTGTTTGGTGTAGTGTGGGTGCAACCGGGGTCTTTACTGGGAGTGTTACAGAGTTGGGGTGGGGCTAGGGTGGGGAAGCGACGCCGGAAGGCTTGGGTTCTTGCTTCCCATTGTTTGCTTTGGCTGGTATGGTTAGAACGGAATAGGCGTGTGTTTCAAGATGAGTGTCATTCTGTTTCCTGGCTAGAGAGGAGGTTGTTGATGGTGTTACCTAGTTGGGTAATGGGTACAGTCGACCCGAATGTTTTGGTCTTTGTAGATTTTGTGGAAGATTTGATTAGTTGGTTTTGTTTAGCTCTGTGGTGGGTTGCATTTTTGTATTCTTTGCATCGTCTTGATGCTTTCTAATAAAGTTTGATTATTTATCAAAAAATATTATGTGATATATGAGAAGATTTTTGTCTCATCCTTTCCACCCTTAATAGCATTATCCTTTGGAAATCGTACCTTATTCTTTTTGATAATTGAGCTACCAAATATTAATTAATTTATATTGTTTTGCAGTTCGGTATGTGCTCCCTTGACTCAATTCTCTAATCTTAATTTGCATGCAGCTGAATATATAAAAGTGGTTGATGTTTTTATAATGGTTTTGTGACCATTAACTTTGTATCATGTTTCATACCTAAAGTCCAATTTGCCTACTCATGTTATTGCCAATACTTATTGCCGGTTTTAAGAGTTGTTTTATGATTAATTTACTTATACTATGGTGCATATAACCTTTTTACATGTTATCTGTAGGAAGCAGCTAAATTGGTTCAACCCTCTTCTAGAAGAGAAGGGTTCTCTGCCATTCCTAATGTAAAATGAGAAGATGTTGGGGGCCTCCATTTGCTAAGGCAGGAGTTTGACCGTTACATAGTTAGGCATATAAAATATCCCGAGGATTATGAGGTAATTTTTACATAAGAATCTCATTATTTAATTAAAATAAGGCATTACAAAGGGATATCAAAAGAATTGGGTAGAGTCTTCACCCCATAGCTGTTCTTTTTAAAATCTCTCTCTCTCTCTCTCTCTCTCTCTCTCTCTCTCTCCCTCCCTCGAACGTTTCTAGTCTAATGGTTGACTAAATTGGACAAACCATGGATTCCAGTAGGAACTCCTGAATTTAGTATCCTGAAGTGCTGCTTTTCAAGTTGGTCCATGTGCTGAGCCGAGCTTCCATATTGGAATGACAGCATTTATTGTGTATGTATATATATATATATGTGTTTATGCTTTGATTCTAACTAAACAGTTAAAAATGCTAGTTCTATCTCTGCCACTTAATGGAGATCCCTAGTGGTTTTGGTCAGACTGTTATGAAACTGATGAGTGCTGGAACAGCTTACACACATATGTGCATATGTATGCTAGTGTTATTATAAACTGGGTAAAAAGCAATCCCATCTCCTTGTCCATTGTGGGGTTGCATGGGATTTGTTGACATTGACCGTTGTTTGTTTGGGTGTTCCCTAAGGAGATGGTGGACCTCCTTTTTGCTTGTAAGGGAGTGTGGATAGGGGGGAGAAGGATCCGTGGGATTTAGTCTCTTTGACTCTTATGTGGATAGTTTGTGGAGAAAAGAATAGGCTAAGCTTCAATTTTGATTTTAAAGAATTGATTGCTTTCCATTTTGTATAGTTGGTTTTCTGGTTCGGTTAACCTGTCTTTGAATCAATTTTTGGACTTCGTAGAGGCCTTTGAATAGGCATTTTGATTTAGATGCAAAAATGCATTTTGATGTATAGATGATATAGCCTTTTTGTAAATGGGTTGCACCACCGAGGTGCCTCTTTTTAATCGGGAATATGAAAATTTCTATCCTGTGTATATAGATATTTCATTTCATCTCATCTCAACCTGTTGACTTCCCATATGTGTTTTTTTCTCATATATACCCACCCTTTCATTATCCCACACCTTAGCATTTTTATTTCCATGTTTTGCTGATATAGAAATTTGCAGTGTCATAAGCTATCACTTATATATTTATTCCTGCCCCTTTAATTGTACTTAATAATAATAGCCATCTTGCTGCTTGTTATATGTATACACCAACAAATATGGAGCGCTCCTCCCTTCACATAAATATATACATGTGCAAACTGTATGTATACTCATATTCTTACATTTATATTTATTCCTATGATAATTTTTTAAATATAAGAAAATGAAATTGAGACTCATGTTTTCAAAGGCAGAACATTATTTTGTTGCATCAATAGTTTTCTTGCTATTAAACATACTGCTATTTTTAGTTTGTCCCTGGATGTATAGTTTATAGGTTTTGGGCTTCTAATGTACAAGGTTTGCTCCCCCTTTTGGTGCTTGTTTATACTACTTGTAGAATAATATAAATCAACCAACATTTCAATAAATATATTTTTTGTTATTTTTAATTTTCTGTCAATCACAGGCATCCATGGTCTTGTTTTTGCTTACTAATGTTTCCAATTACTGCTGATTCTATTAAAGTATATTTGCTTAGCAAATAAATAAAGATATTATATATGGCATCAACAAGCATCTAGATATTGCTTTAATTTGCTTGTCTACTATATATAAAGTTAACAACCCACTTAATGTCCTAAAGCTTCTTCTCTCCTTTTGCCAAGTGGATTTTTTTTTTTCTATTGAAAACAAAAAATTAAATGGTAAGGTGAATAAGACTTGAACCTAAGACCATTGGTCTTCTCAATAACAATTTTACCACTTGAGTAACACACAATACATGTTTTTAATTCAAAATCAAATTTTATATTTTACAAATTTAACAGCACACCCATCGGGTGGGCACACACTCGCTAGTATATTATATGCAGACAGTTATGAAGTGTCATTTTAATGTATATTTCTTGTATCATTCTTTATTGTTGGGTTCTTGTTGCCTAAAATTCAATTTACTTCTTTGCTACCGTCTATTACAGTATAGAAAGTGAGGCATGCCTTCTACATTTCAGGGCAGTTATGAGGCCATAATTTTCATATTTGCACAACATTTCCTTGATATGTTTAGTTTAAATAGCATCAATTGACAAGATTTTGGCAAAATTGTAATTCGATATGTACTGAGTCCACAGACCGACCCATGTTTGGAGTGATTTGCCACTTCCTGCCAAAATATGGAAATTAATTATTTTGGTGTCCTCCATTTGGTAGAGGTTTGATTATGTGCACACGTGCATCGCTGTTGTGATCCTCCAGTTATACCAAATCACTCAATCATTATGTTTTTTTACTTAGAATCTTCTTAGGCTTCTTCTGCGTATCAGCATCATATGAAGGAATTTGTGGTTTCAACATTGTAAGATTTGTGTTCTTATATTTAGCTGGTATTTTCAGGGATTTGGGGTTGATCTGGAGACAGGATTTTTGCTTTACGGACCTCGGGGCTGTGGTAAAACATTCATTGCTAAGGCTGTTGCCAATGAGGCGGGAGCCAATTTCATACATATCAATTGATTTTGACTGTCCAATCTTGTGTTTAAACATGATTATTTTGATTGTAACATCTTATGTTTACACGTCGAGGGTCCTGAACTTCTGAACAGATATGTTGGAGAAAGCGAGTTGGCAGTTAGGACAATATTCAGTCGTGCAAGAACATGTTCTCCATGCATACTTTTCTTTGATGAGGTATGTGGTTGGTTACTGTTGTTGTTCTTTCGTTTGATGCTCGAAGTTAATTGGGAACCCTCTCCATCATTATAATTATGCAATGACTCGGTAATAAAATCATGTACCTCCTTCAGACTTTGTATGCCTTTTTTGGTCCTGACTGAAAAAAAAAGGGAAGAAGAGGAGCAAGCCTATTTTTCTGTGGATGTAGGTGACATAAGCACTTTATGTATAAATTATTATTTTTTTACTCAACCTGTTTGCAGTGGGGAGGGGCAGGGGGAAGAGGGTTCCACAGGATTAGAATTCAAGCCAACTATGTAACATTGTTATTTATGTTATGAGAGTTTAACAATGAGGTCTCTCTTCTTCTTCATTTTTTTTTTTGTTTTTTCTCCAGTAATGATCTGCAAAGTGGGTTTTGATACTTTTTTTTGAGTCATTTTCAGCGTGCTCCTGAATTGAACCTGACTATGAATAGATGATTTTTTTGGGGGGTTTGGGTGGTAATACTAGTAAAAAAAAAGGTGTACCTTTGGCATTGGCCTTAAGGAGTACTGTTTGTGTATCAACAATAATTATCTGTGTTCTTAACTTGGTTTTGGAACTGTTGCTTCAACTGTTTTAGGTGGATGCTTTGACTACAAAGCATGGCAAAGAAGGGGGCTGGGTTGTTGAGCGGCTCCTGAACCAGGTCTAATAAACTACAATTTCAGTTTCTGAACTCAGTCATTCACATATACTTATCTTATGTCTCCTTCTTGGTTTGGTGCAATTCTCTGGTCATTATGATTTGGTCTTGCTTCAAGAAATAGTGGTTTCACTTTGTTTTGGTTCAGTCCCAGTTTAAGGAGTTCGGTAAACCGAACCAAATCAAAAGTCAATGGTATATATATGTGTTTGTCACAGACACATATGTAATGACTCAATTTCTATACATGGAGTCATATCCTAATAAAAATAGGTAATTCATTGTGTTTCAGGTTACTGCTTTATGCTTCTTTGTTCAAGTTTGATAACATTTATTTTTTTATACCAGTGCTTAATATAAAATGCTTGGGTGACCTGAAAAGAAAATATTTCACCAAGTGCCTTTTAATTTTCATAATCTTTATTTTAAAACTGTTTCAATTGGGATTTGGGCAATAATAAGAGAAAAAAGAAGAGAGAGAGAGAGAGAGAGAGAGAGAGAGAGAGAACTGCACATGGATTGATTCTTGCTTGGTTTGTGGATGGTTTTTGGATCAGAAAATGAGAATTGAACCTACTATGATATAGTTTGAGGTGGAGGGTAAGCTGAACCAAATGGACGTTGAACCCTAATTCTACTATGTTGAAACTCCATTACGAGATGTCTTATTACTTATTGCAGCTACTGGTAGAGCTGGATGCTGCAGAGCAGCGACAGGGTGTTTATGTCATTGGTGCTACAAATAGGTGAACTAATTGTCTCTTTTTTCTTGAAGTTTGCTTCTATGGCGCTATTAATGTTGTCTTATGTCCATAAATTTATCATCTATGATTTTGCTAAAATATGTGCCAGACCTGTGGTGATGGACCGCACTGTCTTACGGCCTGGAAGGTTTGGGAAACTCAAGTATGTCCCTCTCCCGAGTCCAGATGAGCGGGGGTTGATCTTAAAAGCTCTTGCTAGGAAAAAGCCTATAGATGCTGGTGTGGACTTAATTGCCATTGGGAGGGATGAAGCTTGTGAAAACCTTAGTGGAGCTGATCTTTCTGCACTGGTTTGACTCTTTTTGAACTTCTGTTTGCATAATTTGTTTCTGTAGTTCTCTCTCTCTCTCTCTCTCTCTCTCTCTCTCTCTCTCACACACACACACACACACACACACACAGTGACAGTACTAAGGTGCAACTTGGGCGGGTTGTCTGCTCATGCTCATGCCAAACTTGGCTTGTGGTTGGGCTTTTCCCAACTGCGTATGGTTTGTTTTTGTCAATGCTAGATGAATGAAGCAGCCATGGCTGCACTCGAAGAGAAACTGATTGCCCGAAGTAGTAGCTCAGATGCCACGTCATTGACTATCAAGAAAATGCATTTTGAGCAGGCTCTGGAAAAAATCTCTCCATCTGTCTCAAGCAAGGTATGAGTTAATAATGATTTTAGCAGTGTCTTTGTATGCAAAAACATGCATGTACGTTGGCCTTAATCAGCTCAATTTTATTTATTTATTTTTCTCCCTCACCTAATTTATGAACTTGTTTGGGGTGCAGCAAAAACAATACTACCAACTTTTGTAAGAAAGCTCCAAAGCAGTGTGAGAGTAGGCTTGGGAAAATGGAGTATTTGTTGATAGTTTTTGAGATAATCAGATTTTTTTTTTAATTTATATTTTTTATAATCAATTTTGTAGATATTGCCGATTGATTTCTAGTTGCTACTATGCGTGAGATTGCAACAAATAATCTCGAGATAACTTATCTGGCCTAAATATAGTTTTCATTCCTATGCTAGGGAAAGATTTTGTAGTAGTGAAGAATGATGTATTTGGCTTACATGGTGCACCATCATTTCATAAAGAAGGTTTATTCTCATTATTTGGCTTACATGGGTACTTCAATTTTCTGAATTTACTATTTTGGTTTTTGGGAGGTTGGTAAATGGAAAAAAAAAATGTACAGATTGAATTGAACTATGCCAAATTCAAATAGTGCAATACTTGCACTCCGGATTTTATGTTTTATTTTTGTTATGAAAATTGTTGAAACAGCCTAAGCTATTTGTTGGTTTAACAAAATAGGGTTGTCCTTTCTTTGTTGTATATGTATTATATACCTGCATAGCATATAGTATTGCATATAGTATTACACCCAAAAGGGGTTGTGTATTATGGAACTTTTCTATAGAATTTCTCATGTATATATATACATGCATATAAACATTGTATATTTCTGTTGAGTGCCAGAGGAAATTACCCAAAACGAGACTGAAGCTTACGTTAAAGTTTTTAGCTGGTTCATGGTCCTGGTGAACAGCCCTGGGGCTTTTGGAAAAGAATATATTATCAGAAATGGTGGCCGGCGGTGGGTGACTGCCCAGACGTCACGGGGTGGTTGAAGGGTGGAAGGTGGCCTAAGGCTTGCCTGAGGGTTGCCAAAGCTTGCTGGAGGTCACAAGGTGATTAGAGGGTCGCTGGAAGGTGGCTTAAGGGCTGCCAGAGGGTAGCAGAGGTGGGTGGTGGCCGGTAGTGGTGAGGGTGGGGGAGGATAGTGAACTTATTTTGAAAATAGAAAGTATATATATCATAAAAAAATAAAAATAAAACTGAAAATGGAAATGGAAATGGAAACTTTTTTAGTACTCGCTTGTTTTCAAGTTGTTTCTTTGATACGGAAAAGGAGAATTAAAAAAAATACATTTGTCATTTTTTTTTTTTTAACAAATAAGTACTTAATGAGATATTTTAATTGGTGAAAAATTAAATTTTAATACAAAAACATATATTTTTAAGTTCTCATTTTTTTATGTCGAACAAACAATTTGAGGTATGGTCTAACTTTAAATATTAATATGATTTTATCCAAAAAAAAAAAAAAACCCTCAAAGTTGTGGGTAATTGAGTCCAAATCTGAGTTCAGTTTATTATATTTTGGGTAGGCTTAAGCAAATAAATTTATTAAACATAAGTGTGAAGTTTCATCCTTACAATTTAGAGTAATGTTAGGCATTAAGAAAAAATATCATAAAATGTTTCATGGGTGTTAATATTTAAATAAGTTACATTTATGGGCTCGTTTGTTTGGCTGTGTGAAGGATGTGAAAGGATTGTGTATGATGTGGGGTCACCAATGGCATGTTTGGTATAGTAGCTCGGGTTTAGATTTGACCTTTTTATATTCTTTGATCTGGAATCTGGTACTTGTTTGTACTCCTTGTTGTCTTGTTGTGATGTGGAATTGGTTGTTTGGAGTTATTGGTCGTGTTTGAACAGGTTGGGAATTGGAATTTCAAAAGAATTTATATATGTTTGTTGTTGAGTTTGCTCGAGCGATTTTTTCTTCGCTCGAGCGGGCTTTGGTTCCGCCTAGTATCTATGTTTGCAGTCTGAACTTCTGGGAGTGGGGTGTTCTTTGCTCGAGTTGTGGGTTAGTTGATCGAGCAGTATTCTGTGTCTGACGCTCGAGTGGTATCTTTGCAGTATGAACTTTTGGGAGGGGGCCATTGTGCGCTTGAGCCATGATTTGGTTGCTTGTGTCTGATGCTCGAGCGATGTTTTGGATGCTCGAGCGGTCTGTGCGTATATTAATACGGAAAAAGATATTTCTTTCACTTTTTAATCTCTCTCTAAAAGGTTTCTTTATCAGATTTCTTTACTCTCTCTCTCTCTCTCTCTCTAGTTCTTGTCTAAACATCCTTATACACTCAAATATGTTGGTCTCGCTGCCGTAGTGCTTTGGGAAAAAGTGTAGATCTCATAGAGGTGAACGTTCTAATCGGAAAAGTTTTAGTTTTCAGCTCCATTAAACTTTGAATCTTGTTTATCTCTCATTCTAACCTTGAGGTAAAGATGTTTTTAACCTTTTTGTATGATTTTTAGCCTTGTTATGTGTTCATTGAAAGAGTGGGGATTTGGGGAGTTATGAGTTTGATTTAGGGTTTGATTTGGATTGGTTTTGGGAGTATAAAAGAGGGTTTTTCAAATAGATTCACAAGAAATGTTATGGAGATGGTTATTTTGATAAGTTACATATTGAAAATCTCTCTTTTAAAGTGTTTTTGAAAGGAATATATGTTTTGTTAGAAATCATTGATTTTGAACTAAGGAAAAGGGAAAGATGTTGAGCTTTTGAAATGATAATATGAATATAATTGTTGATGATGAGAGCAGAGTTGAATATATATTATCACTCTTATATCGACATTATAAAATTATATATGTTGCTTGGAGATTTATCTTTTGTATAGAAATATTTGTTTTGGGCTATTGGTGGATGATAACTTTGATTGTTGTAGAAATTGCCTGAGGATTAAGTTAATTGAAATCAATTATTCATACATCTTGCATTGAACATTGTTTCTTATTTATATATTGAAAATGTATTGTTTTGAGAAAAATGGGTGAATACCTTGATGAATCTAGTTAAGGGGTGTGGTTGTGGTATTATCTATGTTGGCTTGTATGTCCTTGGTAAAAGTCCAGAAACCTGTGCAGTTAGGTGCTAATCCTTCGGTTAGTACCGGTAAAATGGCTTTGGTAGTGTTTGTATAGTCTACTGGCAAACACGTACCTAGATATTCCCAGTGTTGTGTATCCACTGTCCTGCTTTCTAATTTTAAAAAAATATTGTTTTACGAATTGATTTATAATCATGGCATTGCATAGTTTTGAAAGAGAAATGTGTAACGTTTTGGTAAATGACACTCATATGCATTCACCATATGACTTTGTTAAGCTTCATACAGTGTGTTAAGGTATTCTCTACTGGGTTTTAGCTCACCTTATGTGGAAACCAACTTTTAGGTACTGATAGTATGCCTCCACCAAGGACTTAGCTTGAGAGGATTTTGGAGTTGAAGGCTCATTTGTTTTTGTTTTATTGTAAATATCGTTTGTACAAGCTTCGGACTTTTTATTTGTTTTGGACTTGACCCACTTTTATTGTAACCAAGTATCGATTTGGAAATATATAGCCATTAAGGCATGAACTTATTTGAATTTCTTTTTATTTCTATATACAGTCATGTGTCACATACTATAGATTTAGAATCTAGGGTTTATGAATGTTATAATGCATATGACATTTTTTTGTAATGTTTTCAAGAGAATCAATTAATGAAGGTTGAAATCCTGTTAGTTTTTGCATAACTAGCATACATTATGGGATTATCTGTTATTATTTGGGGATGTTACATTTGGTTTGGAAATGCACTGGAGGATTAAGACTCCAGGTCGATTAACAATCCAGTACTATATGGTTGGAGTAGCTCAACTGTAGGAGAGTTGGGATTGAAAATCAATCCTGTGGGATTGATGCCTAAATACAATTTTACCCCTTACTTTATATCATTCTACCAATGAAAGAAGGAAAATTGTAGAATTTTATATATTAATACCATCTAAGAATAAAAAAACAAAAAAGAATTAGTACCACCGTATTACTAGTTTGATAACACTTTATCTTACATCTCCATTCTAATACTACCATACTAACGATCCCATCACTAAATACTACCATACTCATAATCCCATCCAACCTAATTTGCCAAACAAATGTGACCCAATGTGACGTGAAACAAGTTTGCTTGAATTAAGATGTACAATCTACTTATAATCTAAAATAAATTCTAATGCTAACCATGTTAGCCGTGTCATGTTCGGATTGACACATTTACAAGAAGGTTAGGTCAATGTCATGATATTTAACATGTATAATTAAATGGATCATGTTAGTGTTGGGCGTTTTGGACACGAACCCGTGATGATACGATAGGACATGACATGATTCCTACCCCCACTTGGGATGAGGATATTCTTAGAGTGTGTTTGGATAAAGGATTTGAGGGGGATTTTTGGAAGGAAAAAAAAAAAAGAAGGGAAAAAAATGAATTTAATAGAAGCTAAATTTTTTCACTTTCACTATCTATTTTCTCCTCCTCCATAATCATTTCTCCCCCTCCCTAATCCCAGAATTCTTAATCGAAACACAGCCTTCAAGTTTCAAAGGGAAACACTGGAAATAGCAATCTTGATGAGTTGCAATACATGAGTTCAATGGTTGCCTTGTTGAACTACATATGTAAGACCTTAATTCCAAAGGGTTTTGGTTCACTTGGACTAAAAAAAAAAAGAGCAAAAGAAAAAACCAGAAAGTAGATAGAGTATTAGTTAATAATCCCAGGGGATTCAAGTTTTCAAATATCATTCTCCTAATGCTTTGTATTGTTACTTTAAATGCCCGAAATTAAATTGAGAAATTTTTTCGAATTCTTGAACTTTTGGACGACGCATGGAAATGTCATGGAGATTTTTCAAAATTCTTAAAATTCAACTAGTATTAGGTTCTCTATGTGTTAAGAATAAGTATTAAAATTGAAAGACTTGAGTTTGTACTTAGAAAATTGAACAAAAAATACTACTCTAACATCAGCTTGAGAGTCATTAGAAGCAAAAGAGAAACTAAATTAGATCCGCGAGTGCTTTTAATTCTCCATATAACCATAGAAAAAACAAGAGGCCCTTCAGCATTATATTAATTCCTATATTGCAAAGAATCATTCCACAACTACAATGCCACAATAAGATTAGAGTTGATACCTTATAGAATGAGGAGTAATATTATCAACCATTATGACAACAATTGGAAGAAATTAAGAGATAAATGAGATCTAGGCTTTGAATATACGTATATAAATGGTATAGATATATTATGTATGTCCACATACATGTATTTCATTCTTTTGAAAAATTTTGTACTTGACTCAGAGCTCGCTTAAGATGTGGGTTGGCTTTTTGGCTATTTTAGTCTGGGGTTAAAAAGTCTCATTTGGGATAGGCTTTTTGGCTTTTTTGACTTTTGTGAGAGAAAAAATGAAATGATGCGTTGGATGTAATAGTTTGTCTTATTTGGCTAAAATAGCCTATTTTGTTTTTAGTTTTTATTTTTTTGGGCAGGTATTATGTTGCAAGTGCCTAACTAGCATTTTGCCTCAAAACATCAACTAAATTGAATACATAATCAAAACTTTGTTCTAGTCATTGTGCTTCTACATCATCTATATGAGCAAGTAACAAAACATACTCTCAAGAATGATTTTGAAAAGTGAATACCATTTGAAAACTCAATTAGGCCATGTGGCACAAAAAAGAAGGAAGTTAAGTTCTAAAAAAATCAGCCACCTAACCACACCTACAAATGAAGAATGTGAAGGACTACAATGCTAACATTGTCAATCACATTGTAAGCTGACTCAAACCACCAAAAACAATACTAATTTTCTGCTAATGAACAAGTTAGCAGTCATCAAGTTGAATTACTTTGTAGCTACTCAAGTTTCACTGAACATGAAGGATATTCGAACAGATTTTCCATATGAAGATTATACTTTATTCAGAATTTTCAGCAGCCAAATCTTCTTCCCAAATGCACTTTCAAAACTTGCACTATTTGAAGAACTGACCTGTTTTTCTTTTCTTTGCAAATCCATCTCCAAATGATATGCAGATTAACAAAAAAAAGAAGGCCATTTTTAGTAAAGTGCCAAACCAGTATATCATCAGCAAGCCTTGGGCAAAAAGCGATTTTACATATCAACTCAGCTTCAAAATACAAAAAAACATTATCTAATGAGAGCTTCATTCCATTCCAGACACTAGTGCTTTCATCAACAAGAGAGCAAACTTTAGCATCAACATGGAATCCATCTAACTTTCCAAATCATCACAGACCAGACATTCAAATCCTTTTAAATCCTTTCTTGCAGATTGCACACAGAATCTATTGCCTTTGATGACAAGGGAATTCTCAGATGTGCATGGATATTTCAGCCTGTACTACTATTTTTTTTTAGTCTTCCCATAACAAACCTCCATATTCTTGTGCACAGTCTCTAGCATCCTCAAAAGCTACCTGCAAGATAAGGAAACAAAACCATAAGTTGATAAGAGGTTCAAAGTAATATACATGAACACAATTGTAATCGAGATGAGAAGGCAAGAAATTTGCTTAATAACAAATAAATTGAAATTAGCAACCCAACTCAAGCTCACATAAAGGAAAAAGGACCAAAATTTGCTTAATAACAAATAAATTGAAATTAGCAACCCAACTCAAGCTCACTTAAAGGAAAAAGGACCAAACTTCAACATTTTATTAACTATTATTGTAAAGTCTTAACTACTCTATCAAGTAAAAGATGAAATTACCGATTCTTCCATATTGCCATTTTTGGAGTGGCAAAGTAACTATATATTGCCCATACGGATTTTGACCAGACTAGGTGGCTTCCTAACCAAGGATGGATCTAGGGAGGTGCGGATGGGGGTGACCACACCCCAAAAAATTTGAAAAATTTTATATATTATACTAAGAAATTTAAAATAATTTAAAATTATAGGGGTTTGCACCCCCAAACATACTTTCGCACCCCCATAGTAATAACGTTGGATCCGTAACTGTCAAATGTAGAATAGCATACAAGCAGAAAGGCTTAAGAACACAAAGTGATTTTTTGCAATGCTTGGAAATTTAAATGATCAAAAGTCTTTCCTAAGAGTGTGCTGGAGGAAGGGAGGTTTTTTCAATTATGGAAAGGACTTCTTCTCAATTATCTTGATATATCTCTTACTCCTTTATCATATATATATATATATATATTTTTTTTTTTTCTGACTCTTGTTCCTTTATCACCTATGAGAGTTTTCAACATTACTAGATAAAGCCTTAATTTTAGAACAGAGCATTCAAAGTACTCATCAAGCAAATTTCGGGCATACCTTGAGAACAGGCGCAAAAACTCGCAATGCAGTTTAGATGATGAGCATGCGTACATCCTAAAGTTTGTTTCAACAACAACAACAAAGCCCTGAGAACAAAAAGGTAAATACAATAGTCAGTACATTTTTCTATTTAAATTTTCAACAAAACATTGAAAAAATACTGAAAAGCACAGTTTTACAAGCTGCAATTGCAGGTTTGTAATAGACTGAGGAAGTTGTCCTCTTTAGGGTTAACAATATTGTCGAAGCTCATGGAGGTGTATCTGTATTTGGTGGAGTAGGCTAATGTACTCATGAAGTAGATGAAAAACAATATCAGCATTCCAAGTGAAATGGAACCATTTATTAGCTCTCGTCTTGGCAATTTAAAAAAGGAACAAATAACTCAAACTAATACAAATTACTGAACCATTTATTTTGTAGCCATTGGAAACATTATGCAGCTAGCTAATACATCATATGTCAACATTTCAATTGTTGATGTAATAGATTAATTTTCGCAAAATACATTCCATGCTGCCATGGATATTGCTATATGTTCTGCATAAATGGGACACACCAAATTTTTATGTCCCACCTAAGTCCAAAAAATTGCAAGAGTGGAATATAGAATTCTAATTCTGTTGAAATGAACTTGGAAGCCATGGTATGGACTACGAATGGATAACATAATGAAATTAAGGACAACGAAATTTTTTTCTGTCAATTAAGTGGAATCGAAGCAGCATTACAGGAAAAATGAAAGTTCAAGAGAAAAGGCAATGCCTAGCTCGGATTGTGAATGAAGCACCTGAAAAAAAAATAAAAAATAAAAAATAAAAAATTGTTACATTGGTGACAAGGATGAATTAGAGAACTAATGCGTTCCTAAAGTAGAAGTGAACCATCAGAGCCTACAGAGTAGATTTTGATTGTCATCCATAGATGAGCATGAAAGACCGTGAACATAGTGGCTAAGATTTTGGATGATGGATGAGCTCGACATCTTTAGAGATTATCATTGATACGGTTTGGGAGAGAAGCATTGTTGTCTTTTAAGGATAATAAGATTCTTCAATTTGCCAACTATTCATTCAGAGCAAGACCTTAATATCTGAAACTCAAAATTTATGCATAAGCGCATCATCAGTAAATTTTGAATTTACTAAAACTAGAACCTGAAACAACTCAAAATTGCAATTATGGTAACAATAGAAGAATTATGTTTGAGCGAGTTACCGTCGTGAAGAGTATCAAAAAGTGATGCTATGCTTTTCAATAGACTTTAAAAAACTAGATTTATATAGTTCAAAGCTTTTGTACATGCATTTTTTTTTCTCCACAATGAGATGGAATCCATGTTAAATGCACAACAGTAAAATAAAGACTCTCTTAAGGTCCTAACAAAAAGGCAACCTCGAGATATAATTGAAACATAGTGCACACGTAAAATTTTTCCTTCCATTCAAGCACTTTACTTGTAGAACAAAGTGTAAGGATTCTTTTGTTTACTTAAGCATGGATGGGAACAAGTAGAATTTTAGAAGAATGGCGGTTGATTATGCATGAATTGAGCTTAGGGTGAGTAAAAACAATCATCAATGTCCATCTCTTTGACAGAATATTTGCTAAACCTAGGAAAAATTCGTCTCTTATGCTTTGTTTGTTTCGGCAGAAAATATTTTTTGGAAAATGTTTTTCATATTTTCTGGCGGTTAGTACGATAGAAAACGAAAGTTAAATGGAAAATGTTTTCTATGGTCAATAAAAACAAGCCTTTTTGAGTGAAAAACGTTTTATACTTTTGAAGGTGGAAAATTTTCCCCCAAGTGTAATACATTTTTCGGTCTAAAGTCTTACCAACACCACCACTAGTAAATTAGTTTTAAGTTGCAATCAAACATAGGAGATCATTTTTTAGAGAGAACACTTTATAGAAAGATAATTTCTGTAGAAAGACTCAGTTCATAAGGTGAATTAGTTAATCTTACCTTGTAGAAATGTGTAAAGATTGCTAGTGGCGGTAATAATGAATAGGGCAATTTTTCCATCACACCTATGAATAATACAAGATAAAATAACAAATGAGAATGAAAATTATCCATTTATTATTAGGGGAAAATTAAGAGAGAAGGACATATTTGAAAGGAAAAGATAAAGAATGAATTGAAAAATAGGGCAGTGTGTTTAATCAGTAAGGTATTGGTAATTTCAACATTCACAACAAACTGAAACTCTCTTACAATCCAAAAGAAGTAGATAGTAAACTCTCAGTTGTGATAAAAATCTGAGATGATATTAGTGATGAGAAAATAAATAAATAAATAAATAAAAATGGTATGACAGATTTTGTGTTTGTTTGTTTGTACCTTGCAGTGGGCTACTTAATATATATCTACTCTGGGAATGTGTTGGATGATGGGCCAATATTCCTTTCCCTTTTCACACTTCTGTTTCAGTATTGGATTACATCCCGTGATCCACAGTGACAAAAGCGAGGGAGGGAAGCCTTGTTCTGGAAAGGTCGCAAGCTCAGGGCAGGTATAGACCGTTAGATGCAAAAGAGAGGGAGGCAACCCTTCCTTTGGAAAGGTCGCAAGCTCAGGGCAGGTATAGACCGTTAGATGCAAAAGAGAGGGAGGCAACCCTTCCTTTGGAAAGGAAGCGAGCCTAGGGCAACCATAGATTTGAAGTGTTTGGAGAGAGGCGAGGTTTTGAAACTCCTCATAAGAGAATCTTTCCAGATTTGGGAAGTCGTTGATGGTCAAATTGATAAGAGAGGTGGGCAGGAACATCCCTTCTTCTGGAAAGGACACCCAAGCTTGGCCTTGAAGTTGGAGTGTTGTAAGAGAAGAGAGTTTGTGCAAACCCCACTCTAATGGAGATGGAGGCGGAACTGGAAGTTGACCGGCGAAATCCCCGATTTCAAGTGAAGTGATGTTGGTGGGGAAACTCCCTTTCTTGACAAAGTAGGAGACCATTCCTACTCTGCATATATAAACACAGCTTTTGAAGCGAAGTGAGTTGGTTGATGTTGTTATTCTCATCACGACCACCAAGTGACAGGGGCTCCAGATTACTACACCTTTTTATCAGCAATTCTCTGAGATTCCTGAGATTATTGGCTTCCGGTAAAGATTTGAGACTCCCACAAAATTCAACACAAATAGTTTCAAGAGATGGACAATCAATTTTGATCCCTTCTTCTGCAAAAAGTGACTCCAGATTGTCACACCAGAAAATATTAAGTTGTTTTAGTGTGGATGGTAGCCCACCTCTTGACAATAAATATCTGAGTGATGCACATCCAGAAACCAGCAACTCTTGCAGATTATTAAGTGTCATCAACTCGGGTAGGGACTGCAAAGCACCACACTGTGAAACACTAAGTTGTCTCAGCATAGATGGCAAACCTTTCATTGGAAAAGAGATCAGACTTTTACAACGGTCAATTCTAAGCACCCCAAGAGATGTGTATGTGTGCATATCTTGTGGCAGTTTCTTCAGCATTCCACATGTTTCAATTGTTAAATACTCGAGTCTCGTCATGCAAGGCAGCCCCTCATGTTGTTGCTTTTTCGAACCTTCTCCTCCTTTTTCTTGCTCTTCTTCAAACAAGCAAACCAGTTTGGGGCAATCATAAATCTTCAAATGGCTGAGGGAAGGGAGACATACTTGTATTCTTGTCTTATTCCGCCACAATGTTACGAGTTCGTGGCAGTTATGAATGTCCAAGTTCTCGAGTCTCTTCATGCAAGGCAGCCCCTCATGTTGCTGCTTTTTCGAACCTTCTTCTCCTTTTTCTTGCTCTTCTTCAAACAAGCAAACTAGTTTGGGGCAATGAGAAATCTTCAAATGGCAGAGGGAAGGGAGACATATTTGTATTCTCATCTTATTCTGCCACAATGTTATGAGTTCTTGGCAGTTATGAATGTCCAAGTTCTTGAGTCTTGTCAAATCACGAGTAAACCATGCCGGTAGGAATGCCAGTTTTTCAACATGAGAAATGCTCAAAGTAGTTATTGAAGGCAAATGCTTAGACATTTCATTAGCCAGTAACTCTTCATCAGATGTGCTTGGATCGCAGAGGGAGTCGGGAACTGTAACATGTCTTATATCCAAGGTGAGGGAACCAAGTTCAATCGTGTTCTTCGTCCCTAAGAGTGATGGAAGGCTTGGGAGCATAACATTATTCATTGACAAGGACGCAAGTGATGGGTGAATGAGGCTCGAAACATCAATCAACAACTGCGGACAACCATCAATTTTGAGAGAGTTCAGACAAGGAAGATCATTTGGTAATCTTCCAACAAGTTTGGGACAATTTATGATGGTAAGCTCGCTGAGATGACCGAATGGCTGAACTCCTTCTGTTTCAAAAGCAGACCAATCCTCCCATTCTGGCATAAACTCAAACCTCAGTCTCTCTAGAGATCGGAAAGGTTTGGCACCACACTGCTGCCCATAGAACTCACAACCCAGGTGCTTTATTGCACTCATTCCTTCAATGTAAAGGTCTTTAAGCAAGGGTAGTTGTCCAAGTGGTGGCAAAGATGTGCAACATTTGCTACCTTTCAATTGCATGGACTCCATTTTGGAGAATGAAACATCTCCAACCCAGTTTGGAAATTTTGTACTGCAATACCCACTGATGGTGAGTCGCTCCAACAATTTGAAAGGTCTCATCACGTCAAGCACATTCCTCTCAACTATGTCATTCTGTGAACAATGAGATTCATCCCATTCTAGTGATAACTCTTTTAACTTCTCCTTAGACATTAAATTGGCATCCCTTGCATCCTTAACACCACTGACATTCTCTAGTCTTGATATGTGTATTGCCCCTTGAATGTGTGACAGGTTTTTCAACTCTCCTATTTTACGTCCACAATCTTTACCCACCATAAAATTTGACAATGTTTGGAGATTAATTAATTTACCTATATGTAGTGACATCTCTTCTGATGATGGAATATGCACGCCAGTCATGTCAAAATGGCGCAAGTTCACCAGCCTCCCCATGTTTAGAGGCAACTTCTGAAGTTGATGACAAAATGTCAAAAACAAGACTTGTAAATTGTAAAGAGTTGCCACTGTGTCAGGTAACCTTCTAATCCCAGAACCGGATACATCAAGATACCGCAAATGCTTTAGATCTCCAATGGAATCTGGTAGTTCAATTATACCAATACTACACAAACGCACCTCACGTAAGCATTTTAACTTTGGCAACAAATCATGTATCAAGTACCTCGTTACACGGTGAAATTGTTGTTGTGGCAAAAATTCTAAGAACGTTCGTAAGCATTTAGCATCATCGAAAGCTTTAAATTTTTTGATTCCATCATAACGGCTAGGAACATAAGATGCATGACGCGCTTTGTCCGAAATCTTGCCACCCTCTAAATTATTTTCCAGCCTAAAACATTTGTCCCCTGCAACATCTTGAGCCAAATCATTGATGAGGTCATGCATTATGAATTGCGATTCGTCACCACTTGACGGTTGAAAAAATGATCTTGACACCAATTCGTGAAAATACTCGAGGCCTAAATCTTCCATTCGGTCTCCACCTTTTGGTTGCTCAATTAAACCTTCAGCAATCCATAGCAAGACTAATTCCACCGTGAATTCGTAGTCCTTTGGGATAATTGCACAGTAGGAAAAGCACCTCTTCAAATGGATAGGGAGATGAAGGTAGCTCAATTTCAGTGCTGTGAGAATGCCACTTTCCTCGTTCCATATTTTACAGTCTAGTATCTCTCTCCATTCGTGTTCTTCTTGTTTACAGCATAATAAGCTGCCAAGGGCCCTTGCTGCCAAGGGTAAGCCTCTGCACCTATTCTCAACAATTTTCTTACCAATTGATACCAATTCTGGGCATTCCATGATATTTCTGTTCTCAAATGCATGTTGGGCAAAGATTAACCAACAATCGTCATCTGATAAGTTGTGCAAATTGTGATATTTATCCATTCCCATCTGATTTGCAACACCTCTGTCTCGCGTTGTCACAATGATTTTACTTCCAGGTGCTCCAGCTCCAAATGGGGATCGCAACAAATTCCACCCATCACGTCCATAGTCCCACACATCATCTAGGACAAGCAAAAACTTTTTCCCTGCCAAAGTTTTGCTAAGTTGAACTTGAACCTCATTTAAGTTACTTAAATTACATGAACCGTGAGTGAACGACTCGAGAATTGCCTTTGTTATTCTCATAACTTCAAAGTCATCAGATACACATACCCATGCTTTTAGATTGAAATGATTTTCCAGTCGGTTGTCATTGTAAATGTGCTGAGCTAGTGTAGTCTTGCCGATCCCACCCATTCCTACAATAGGAATTACATCAAAAAATTTTCCAGCAGGTGCATCCCCAAGTAGCAATTCGATAATTTGCTTGATGTCTTCATCTCTGCCATGAATGTGAGGCTCCTTCAAACATGTAGTTTGTGATCTCTGCCGTAAATCTGTAGACATCCGTCCAACAAGTCTTCTATCCAAACCAAGATCTTTTCCTTTTGTAGCAACTTCTTGTAATTGACTAGTAATCTCATTTAGCTTAGACCCATTTTTTAAATTGAATGGAACAATAGAAAAGAGGCGTGGAAACTTAGCTGATCTTCTTCCCATCGTCGTCTCCTCCTCCATTAGCTTCCTTTCGAGAGCTTCAGCAGCAAAATCATCCAATAAGTCATCTGCATCGTAAGCCAAATGGTAAACCTCTTCAAGCCACTTTTTGATATCCTTGTCGTACACTTGCTTGTTCTCTGCATCAGCCAACAGAGTCTCTAATTCCTCTAATGCCTTCTTTAGATTCTGGATGCCAGCGCCGACGTCCGCTGTGCTCACTAAGTTGTTAAAATAAGAGGACAATTTATCAACCATAGCTTGTATGAATGGAGAGATAAAGATCCCAAATACATCCATGGTGTTTGTTCTGAAAGAAGCAAAGGTAATGAAACCGAGCAATACAGAGATCAAAAACAATGTTGAACAACCTCTGCAAAGGTAAGAAAGGAAGAAATACAGGGATGGAAAAACAGGCTGAAGGAACAAGTTTGGTAGGTAAAGGTTGTAAACTCAATACAAACCAGGCAATGCATAAATAACTGGTTTAATTATTCAAATGGACAAATGATTTTTCGGCACCTTTAACTAAAGTGAAAGCAATGAAAGAAGTCAATAATGGCGTCTCATCTCAGTGGCTGGCAATGACCCACTTTGCACTCATGTTGTTTGTAACTTTGGGGAAATTGCAATTACGTGCAACAGTGGGAAAAATTATATTCTTATGATGGTGTAATTTATCACCAGGGTTGGTGGCCTGGTGGAAGGACGCAGCATGTTCCCCAGCGGAGACTCAGGTTCGATTTCTGGGAGGGGGCTGTTTGTTATCTCTATGGAGAGCTCACCCTTTATTCCCCTCGTTTCTAGGCTCTGTTGCGGCGTGTGTCTGCCCTCCACTGGTGCCCTGGTGGTGGGTCCCTCACTTGGTGAGGGTTAATTTCTGGCTGGCAACCGGTTACCCCGGGACTAGGGCCCACAGGGGCCATGATGACACCACAGAGCCCTTTTTTTCATGTTAAAAAAAAAAAAAATGATGGTGTAATTTAGTGTGTACAATTCTTTTTGTGTGTTAAAGTTGCAATGTTTCATATATTTGCAATTTCCCCTACTTTTTACTGGTTTATTCTTCAGTTTTTCTGTTTTGTTGGATTTTTCTTTTCAATCATTTTTTTTTTGATTTTATTCTTGAGTTCTTCAAAAAATTTTGAGAAAAAGAAAAAAAATGATGAATATGTTGAAGCAATTATTATAGAGTCAATTTAATAAAATAAAATTAGAAGAAAAGAAAGGAATTAGAATAAATTATTTAATAAGAAATTAATAAATCTAATAATATGTAAAAGATATAATTGACTAATGATTAGAGAAAGAAGAGAGAGAATTTTCTTAAATATTTCAATAGATTATCAAATCATTAAATTTGACGGGCAGTAAGTCCCCAACTTTATTTTAGTTTTTAATATAATCTTTTTTAATTCATCAATGGAAGCACATGTAACTATTTAATTTTTTTTTTCCTATTTAAATCTTCAACTTTAACCATTATAAAAATTTATTTATAAATTTTATTTAGAGCACTTATAACCTATTTATATTTCACCTAATATCATCCATTTGAACTTAAATTCTAATAGATCTTTTATCTGTTGACTTTTTTTTATCGGCTAACTTTTTTGACTATCTGTTGAAATTTATATCTATCTGTTTAATTTTTTTTCTATTTGTTCAAATGTTTATTTCTATCAATTCAATTTTTTTTTGACTATTTCTCCTTTTTTTTTTTTTCTCTATCGGTTCAAATTGAAGGCCTATTTTCCTATATGTTTGAAATTTCACAAACTTGTTTTCTATCTATTGGAATTATCCACAACAACACACCAATAGATAAAAAAAATAACAACACACTAACAGATAAAAAAACAACAACACAAAACAGATAAAAAAAAAAACAATTTTACAGATCTGAACAGCCAAATCCAATATATATCTGTTCAAAAAAGAAAAGAAAAAGTTATCATTAGGGAGGCATGATCAATAGCAACAACAACAACAACAACAACAAAAAATTATCTATAAAAACATATCTGTATTCTAGGGTTTTCGTTCAATAGATCTGTATTTTAGGTTATTTTGCAATTAAAATGTATTTGGCCTTATAGTCATCTTGAATGCCAAGCTCCGAGTGGCCAAAGACCTCGCCAAAGCAGATCTAGCGATGTACATAGTTACACAAATAGCATGAATACGAAGGTTGAACCCTAAACCCAAAATTATGGATTACTTGGATCTTTATACACATATGCTGATACACACACTACGGAATGCTCATTTAATGCATCTATAGTGCATCTATGCAGACATTTGAAGACCCTACAAGGTAGGATTTAGTTGAGGTTTGAGGATGGATAGGTCGATATTCAGTATCGACGAACACCAGACAGAGCATTACTCGCTAGAGTTGACTTCCATCGCCGGAGTTCGCCATAAACCACAAAGGGAGGAGTTGGTGCGGTAGATGATTGTCTTAGATTAAGGTTTCTCTACAGGTGAAGACCTAGAGTAGACTGAGAACCTTGAAATACTATGTACCAACGCCAGAGTGAACTAGTGCGATGCTATTTTTGTCGAGCTTTGAAGGATCTAGATCCACCACCACTGCCACTTTGTTCATCGCCGTATAAGAGTACAACACCGACTTCGCCAGACAGAACAGTTGTTGGTGGCGAAGAGTTGCTTCTAATCTTTTTCTTTAGGCCTTCCGCGATGGAGGACAATGGAAAAGGAAGAGGTGTTGCGGTAGTTCGCTAGTGGTGCGATGCAATCAAGAGATCGAGCAGCGACTCCGACGACTCTGGTGACTATAAGAGAGAGAGGGTTAGGGTTTGGAGAGAGAAAGAGAGAGAGTTAGGGGCATGTTGGTCATTTTGTCCAAGCTTGTCCTTTTGGACAAAGTATTCTAGCGCCTGGACCTTTGGCTAAAAAAAATTGAAAATTAGACTTTTCGCCCAAGTGCCCTGTAAAATATTGTATGTAAATATAGAAGATTATTATTCTTAGTGTTTTGTTTGCCTCAATGTGAGGGATTTACTTTATCAAAGATCTTAATTCACCATTATTTTACAATAAGCTTCTATCATAGAAGAACATTTAGAAGAGAAGATTAGTTGTATATATAGACTGATGATAAAGATGATGGTAGACTCGCAATAGAGATGATGACAAATTGGCGATGAACAATCATTTTTTACTATTGTTATACTTAAACCGTAGTCTCCCTGTCGGTTTGTGTAGTCATCAATATTGTTTAGTTTATTCACTAGTATTATGCCAGAATTGATTATATACAGATTTTTCTAAAAATGTGCGTCAAAATATATAAGAACTATTTGATATTTTTTATATATTGTTTGTCACTATACTTGTTGGTTGAACAATTATTTTTATTGCCATTGAACAATCAAAGTCATTTTTTTTTTTACTTTATTCAATTTTATTTCATGTTTTCACATTGTAGTGTAAATGTTCATATTGGTATGAGTTTAACTTTTTTAAGGCTAGTTGTATGTTAATTTAAACTGTAAACATTCACATTGTATTTTGATATAAATTTTATTTTTTCAAATATTAGTTGTATGTTTGTTGTTTTTGTTACTATACTTGTTGGTTAAACAATTATTTTTTGTTACTACTGAACAATCGAAGTCGTCAATTTTTACTTTTTAAATTTTTTTTCTTCATGTTTTCACGTTCCAGTGTGAATGTTCACATTGGTATGCGTTTAGTTTTTTTTAACGGTAGTTGTATGTTAATTATAAATTGTGAACATTCACATTGTATTTTGATATGAGTTTTATTTTTTAAAGGTTAGTTGTATATTTGTTATTTATTGTGAACATTTACATTGTACTTTGATATATATTTTGTTTTGTCGAATGTTAGTTATATTTTTGTTATTTACTGTGAATATTCACATTGTATTTTAGTTTTCGTTTAGATTTTTTGTTGCGTTATTTTTAAATTTTCACATTATAAGAAAATGTGAAAGTATGATATTTATTAATCTTCATAATTTTAAAAGAGTAAGATTTTAAATACGATATTTATTAGCTTTCATGATATTAGATTTACAATTCATCTTTTGTA
>NW_021024548.1:0-20505 GCF_004153795.1 Camellia sinensis
TGTACCAGATTGAGAATTCTTTTGATGGGGTTGAAATCCCAAAGGGTTAAACTTGCCCAGCTGTATCCTTTGAGGTCATCAATCATTCTCACATCCTTATGTAGCAGTGGGTTTGGCCATTTGGTGCTCTTGTGTATTTGAACCCGGGGTAGGTGTATCCATCATGCACAAATCGGACTTTCAACACAGACCACCTCTTAAGTTGGGCATGGTGGAGTGATATATATACTAGGGTCGAAGGTTAGAAGGTAGTGATGGATGAGATTAAGTGATGAGGAGGCTTGGTCACGGATGGGGAAGGTGGGTTGGTGTATCATTAGGTTCTTGAGGTGGACTATCGTCTGGTTATCGAATGAGATCTGAACCTTTCATAACGAGGCGATAGAAACGATCGGTTGCCGATGACGTGCATTGTTGATGGTACCCACTAGTATTTGGGGGGTTTTCTTTTTATGTCTAGCAGGGAGTGGGTTTAGGAAGAGGTAGGATCAAGGGGTTTGAGATACCCTCTTTCCCACAGGACTTTTAGTGTGCTAAGTTACACGTCATATAACAGGGAGAGTAAAAGTTCTGCCTTTGGAGCTCGGGTTGGACTAGCTGTTTTGTGGGTTGGAAAATGGCCAAAGGTCGGCAATTTTGGGATTAGTAGCGATGGTTATTGATTTAGGTTTGTTGGAAAATAGTGTTACCGCTAGTATGGTACTCCCGAAAAACACAATGGTTTGGTTCGCTTGTTCTAAGGAATAATCTTTTTGTATAAATGCGCTCTCCAATCTTGAACTCCTAATTCAAGCAAATTTTAAGTGAATACGTGGAGCGACTATTAAACTTTTTGTAACATATCTGGCTCAAGGTTCCTGCAACCACTATTCGCATGTGGTCCCTCTTAGAAAGTCGATCTGTCATCTTGTGCGCTTTTGCTCTCCAGCCTGCAACAAATTCCCAAACGGTTTCTTCAGGATTTCTGGCGAGTTGCTTCAAGCCTTGGGTGGTCATTTCAATTTGGGTATTAGTAAGAATACTGATTGACAAACGCCTTAGCCAAATCTTCCCAGTTCAGTGTCACTTTTGTCTCAACTTGGCGTACCAAAATGGGGTGCTAAACCAGATAGGTTTCTTTCCATACAGAGAGATTTTCTGAGGCTTAGTCAGACCCATCGGTTTCAGGACGTCCAAGAAAAGCTGGATATGTACCTGAATCTCCAAACCCGTCGAAACGATCAATGTGTGGCATTTTGGAATCTGTTTAGGAGCCTTACGGCAACCTTCGTGTACCCATCCTTAATGTTGGAATGAAGTTAAGTCCCTGTGCGTTTTTTGAATTTTTTTATCAGCCAAAAAGAAACTTTATAGATGAATAGTAAAGAAACAAGATACAAAACAAAAAATCAATAAAGAGAGGAAGTGCAAAAGCGTCACGATGAGCTAATTCATCTCAAGTAGGTTGGCACCAAAGAGCCCATCCTATCATTTGCTAGCACCCCAAAGTTGGTGAGCAACCAACCCAAAAACCTAGAAAAAAAACACCCCAAATTATTCCTATACAGGACCAGCAGAGCAACCACCAAGACTTGCATCCAACTGTTCATATACAGGACCAACAAATCAACTCCTATTGCATATATAACTGAACCACCATCAGAGAGCAAGTAAATTAAGCTTGTTATGGACAAACTTGCTTTAAACAAATTCTCTTAGACAATGCTTTTTTCAATTGCTTCTCAAGGTTAGCAATTTTTAACAAGGTTCGGGTCGAGAACATTAATATCAAGGGAAAAAAGTCCCTCATTAGGCTACACTAAGGGTTTGAAAACTCAGCTTAAGCCAACCCTTCTTGATGATCTACTCCTGCAACTCTTCAGTCTGGCGAAGGTGGGTCAAAGTTGGCTGGGGGGTCTAGGACTAGATTGGTGGTAGATGCCCCAGATGGGCGTTGCATTTCAGCACTGGTTTCATCCTGCATTGCAATTCCCTAGTAGATGCACAAACTTCTTCTAGACTCTGTGCCATTACAAGTCTCCTGAGTTTGACAACTGGGGAAATGAATGGGTGTAAATTGACAACTAACTAGTAAGGATTTTGACCCAGTTATACTTGTATTATCTGAACTGGATTGAGCTTTTTTAGAATGGGTCTTTTGGGATTGGATGGATTCTTTTATGAGTTGGTCGTTGGGGATCAGATTGGACTGGGCCTTGCTAAGTGGTTTTTTTTTTTTGGCGATTGGATGGACTGGGATGGATTAAGGCTTTCCAAGGTCGATTGGGTTGGGCCTTTGCTGAGTTGGGTATTGCTCCTTCTTTGGCTCAAGCAAACTAGCATTAAAAACAAATATCCCATCAAAATCAGGGTACCCAGTATGCTAGTTAAAACAAAGCAAGATATTAACTTTTGGCTCTAGTTCTGGTTTGGTATTGGTATGTTCCACCATATCAAACACAAACCCCAAGATTTTGACGCCGAATTATGATTCTGATATGACCCTTCAGGTTTAAAAGGAACCTCCTCAAGATTTAAGACTCTCCAAGGATTGCTATCACATAGTTACAAAGATTTCACATTTTGCACAAAAGCACTCAAAACACCCCTAAAGAGGTTAGGGTTCCCTGTCCTAGCTTTTGGAGGATCTATAGCTATTACTATTCAAACAAACGGTATCACAATAGCCTAGTAAATAGGAGGGCATTCTTGTCTTATGTTTGAAAAGTCACCAGGCTGACTAAATGTAGTTAGGGTCGATTGGTCAAAAGGGGTATCTCAGCAAGACTACCTAATATACCTCTTACACCTAACACCGAGAAGTGAAAGGAGGATTAACAGTATAGCGGTAATCCAGATCCAAGGGTTGTGTTTCCAACATCGCAGAGCCCATGACCGGTTAGCCTTTTGGCAAGCTTTTGGGCAAGCCCCTGGCAAACCGTCCAGGAATAGCTGATGAAAAACACAGTGACTTAAAGTAACAATGCAAATGCAATGCAAGAGAACATATAAGTGTAGATAAAATTTCACATCATGAGAATTTCAAGTCAAGTTCTCTAAGTCCCTAGCTGAGTCGTTAGAAACTGTAGCTTGCTTTTCCGTGCTCCTTTCAGATACAACTAGCCCTACAGTTTAGACTCTCGTGGTTCTGAATCTGATTTTCAAAAAGTGCAATATGAACAGTGAAAGCACAAAAGAGTGCAAATTTGGCAATTCTTCTGGAAAATTGATGTTTGAATCAAATGCCAAAAATGGACTGTTTTCTAGATTATAAGAGTCCACCTAAATATTTTTTGGAAATTTAGGAAACTCGAGACTCATGCCAAAGGCCATTAGTCCGTCATCACCAAAATGTCTCGACTCGGGACTTAGGTATGAAGAGGAAAGGTCATAATTGAGCACCCTTCTCATTCGATCAAAGATCGGCCTCTACTAATCATGATGTGATTTTATTTACATTATATGCTCTTGTTTCAATTTATAGGCCATCTTTACTATGTGATGCACGTAAGTATAGACTAATTTGCAAAAGTTTGAACATTTGATTTTATGTTCATTTTGAAAATTGTTTTTGATACTCGTCACTTGAAAATGTGAGTTTGTACGTACATTAATCAACTTATCCCAATTTAAGCAATTAGCCTTCATCCATCGGCATTCAAACAGGTATATCATTTAAGCAATTAGCCTCATGGAAACCATGCTCGACATGACAACACAAACATTCGATGCAAAATGCTAAAACAATAAATTCTCACCTAGTAGTCCAAGGCAAGCCAAACAAAGCAAAATGATTAGAAAACATGCATGCTCCTAACTAATGCAATATGACTAAATGCGATACACACGTTATGTAATCTTAATAGGCTCGGCTATGAACATGGCATATGATTCCATTCAAGACATGTGATGAATCACGTATTCAAGCAATGAATTTAAACATTTGGTTAGTATGATGAGTCGAACCTTAGATGCATGCAAGACAATGGATGCAAAGTATAAAGATGCTAATTTGGAAAATGGTGCTCTACACTACCATCGTAAGCGAATAAGTAAAAGGGAGAAAGACGTGGGGTTTGGAGGCATACACGTTATTACATATTTGCCCTCGTGCAGGAGGGTGCGAATCAATGTCTGAGAGTTTGAATTAAACTAATTATTACAAAACCAAATGAATGAATAAGTAACTAACTAGCTAAGCTACAATTAACTAAACTAGCTAATCTATTACAACAAAATAAACTACCTATCTAATGAATCATTGCTACAACAATATTAATTACAATGCTAATAACTATAACCATTTTGAGATCATTAATTTATAATTTACAATGGAAGCACAAGGATGGCATGCACGTAGTGGTTTCAGAAGTAACTCTGTCTGCCTTCTTTGGAATCTGTCCTGTTTCACCTTCAGTCACTGCCCTCTGCTTCTACAAAAGACACTGCCTTACCAAACATTGATGGCCGGTCGGGCCCCAATGAAGCCCGGCCGGGCCCAAATAAGGCCGACCGCACCTTAATTTTATGCAAAATCTTGTTTTTGTGCTCTAACGTGAAAACAATGCAGATAGAATTTTCTGAGCTTTGTTTGTCCCTCTTACCCTTCTCTATCATGGAAAGCCTCAAGAGAAGGACAAAGTCATTTCTAAAACCGTCAACGAGCAATTTGCTTGCTTGATGATTTTGGCTATGATTTGGACAAAAATCAATGAATGCAATGAATAATAACCACCCCTCCCATTTATCATGGAGTGAGCTCAAAAGAGGGAGTAAAGACGCTTCAAGGGTCATCAAAACACCATGGATTAACATGTGACGACTCTTGACACAATAGACTCGGCATAATGTCCTAGAGAGCCCAACCAATATAACTCATGTTCTTTATGTTGGATGGTTCGTTTTAAGCCAAATTCATTACTCCTTGCCATTCTTTAATCCATTTGTCCAAGGTAATGATTATGTCCACTAAATGAGAAGCATGTCAAACGAAAAGTGATTCTCAGCATGGAAAAAAAAAAAAAAAAGACCATGCCGTTGACGATGAACCTCCGCAGAGATTAAGTCATTAAGCATAAATCTCTAGTTCATGTTTTGAATAACCATCAACCGGTTCAAACAAATCTTAAATGAAAGAAATGGATGGTAAGTTGCTTGTTAAAATGAGGCATCTTAACATGGGAATTAATTAAAGAAAAGCTAGAACAACATGCAACAAGCTATGTATACAGACTTATGATACAACAAATGGACTAATCAAAGCTTGAACCAATTAAACAACCTAGGACTGCCCTAAAACAGCCTCGAATAGGTGAAAAACAATGGCTCAAAGTGCATGAAAAGAGCCCAAAAAGCTAAACAACAAACAAAGAAAATAAGACTAGTAAGCAAGAACAAGGAGGGGTGGCTAACCCCTCCACCTTTGAAACCTCAAAGCATGTCTTTTAGCCTATTTTAAACTTTGAAAATCAATTTGGAGAACAAAGAAAATGGTGTAAAACAAGGATTTGAGCTATAGGTGAAGGTGTAAGAAAGAGTGTTAACTCTCTCTACCCTTTGGTAGCTATCCAAACCCCTTGCTTAGACACTTGAAAGAGGATCAAAACAATAACAAAATACAAGGACTTGATAGTAAATGATAAAAATGAAAGCAAGAGAGAAAATGGTAAGCTTATACCTCTAGAAGAAGGTAAGCTCTTTGTTTGTGAATCGAACTTGGTCCAAACACGCTCTCAAGCTTGAATTGTGATGCTCAAGGCTCAACTAAGGTTCCAAGGTTAAGGTGTGAAGGTGTATATGGTGTATGGATATAGGTTAAAGGTAGTAAGCTTGATCAAAGGTTGCTTGCACAAGAAGAAGGAGCTCTCAAGAAGGTGTATAAGCTTTTTAGAATTTTTTCAACCCTCAAAACAGAGATACAACTTCGTTTTCATAGAATTTGAGAAAAAGAGGTCATAAACATCTTCAAAAATAGACAGCTGGTAGGCTCCCTCCTAGAACATTGTTTCTCGCTATTAAGGCAAAACCGGCTCCTAATGGGGCATGGCTGGGCCTCATTATGATGCCCTGTCTCTCTGCTTCAGACTCAACATAGGGTGGTATAATGTGGAAAAATGGATTTCTGGGGTATAAATAGTGGGAATATGGAAGATTTAGGATTATTTCGGAGTTTAAACATAGCCCCATCGTTGAGACCTTGAACCACGCACAACACCACTTTCATGATCGAGCGTACCAGACTAAGCGCTCAAGCCTTACGGGTAATCAAAAATGGGTTGTCTACAATGAAGGTGCGGCACCTTCCGCACGTGCAGTGAGGGGCTTCCGCACTTGTGGAAAATATGAAGAAAACCTATCAATTTTTGTTAACTTCTTCAACCCTCTGAATTTGTTTATGAGCGTGTTTTGACCCTCCGCAATACCTAAAGATGAATGGAAAATGAGCAAATTGTAAAATGAATAAATAAAGGAAAAGGCTAAGAATTGAATGAATTGTTTACCGAATTCGTATATGTGTTATGTTGTGTAGGTCACCTGCCAGAAGGACCGTCGCACGGCCAACATCATTGTTAGTAATAATATTATAAAGATATGTTCTCAATTACTTATTTTTATCCGTGAACAGTGATTTATTCCTCTATTATGTGTTTGATCAAAATGAATGCGTTATATGAATGTCATATGACATATGCAATGTGGACATAAGGTCGCTCTGTTATACTATGATATGTTTAGACCCGAGGCCGTTCTGTATCATGTGTGGGCCTGAGGTCGTTCTATTAATGATATGATAATACATTATTGGACCTGAGGTTGTTCTAAATAGCTGTTCATATGTGGGCCGGAGGCCATTCTGTACTTTATGTGGGCCTTAGGCCGTTCCGATAATGATGGGCCTAACGTCGTTCTATTAATGCGATGGGCCTAAGACTGTTCTATTTATATGACGGGCCTGAAGCCGTTCCGTATTATGTTGGGCCCGAGGCCATTCCGTAATGTAATTATGAATATTGTGTGAAACTTATGCTCATTCATTTAAACCTCTTTACTATATTATTACTTATTGAGTTTCACTCACTCTATATTATGTATGTTTATGTAGGTGATCAGCAGCATAGAGCCCAACCTCACATTATGTTACGACCTTTGACTCACATTATGTTATGACCTTTGTTTTGTTTTTACTATAATGGCCTTGGGATATGTAAATTATAAGCAGTGAGTTTTTCTATGGTACATAAGTTACGTGGATATGTAAATGTGTGAATGTGCTATGATATAAGCAATGTATATTTTCTTGATCATATTGGTACAGATCAATGGACTTACATTATTGTGATATGCTTCCGCTTATGACCCATTATTATAATTATTCTGTATGTTCGTATGAGGCCATAGGTAATCAATTGATTACTGGCCAGTTATGGTCCAAACCTCTAGGGCGGGTTTGGGTCATGACACACAGTGATGAAAATTTTAATCAATCATTAGCAAATCTATTTGTATTTGACTTTCAATTATTAAAATTTTATATACACAAAGTATTAAAACTCAAAATTAATTTTACATTTTAAAAATAAATTTTTGTATATCGCATGGGTCAACTACTAGTTTAATAGACAAAAATAAGAGAGAAAGAAAGAAACAAGCCATCACCCAGTGAGCCCGAATATATTAATGACATTAGTGATTAACTTTCTATTCAATTATTATTATTATTATTATTATTATTATTATTATTATTATTAATGTATGATACAAAATATTATGCATTATTATTAAATTCATCGAAAACCAATCTTCAATTTATTCATGAACAAAAAATTAATTACCTTTGTTAAAGTGTATTTTTAAGACACGTGTTCAGAAAAAGAATATACATTCAACATAAAATTGAGTAAAATAAAGAATTTATAATTTTTTTTAGGGGTTTTTTTCTAAGGTCCCTGGTATTATGATTTTATAGCATAAAGGGCACCAAATATTTCCATAATGTCTAAGGTCCCTCAACCTTGATCCAGAGAAATTTCAGTCCACAGAAAATTGGTCTAGAGAAATTTCAGTCCACAGAAAATTGGTCAGAGAAATTCTAGCCCAGAGAAATTTCTCTGGACCAAATTTCTCTGGATGAGTTTCTCTACTTTTCTTCTCATTCACATCCAAATCATTGTGATTCATTAGGTAAGCAACATTGTTCAACTGAATTCAACTGGAAAAATTCCACATTGTAATATGCAAGCAACATTAGAATGGGATAACAATGGCAACTTACCAGAACCAGAGAAATTCTGGAAAAATCTGAGTATTTTTCTGGTTTGTTATTGAAATATCAATTGAGAATTTCTTTGCTTTATTAAAAATAACAATTGAGAATTTCTCTGGTTTATTAAAAATAACAATTGAGAATTTCTCTAGTTTGTAATATCTAGAAAAATTTCTGCAACTTACCCAAATCTGTTCTTCGTTTTTTTCTAGTTGAATTTTTCAATCGAAAGTGTTTCTCTGTTGAACAATGTTCAACTGAATTCAACTGGAAAAATTCCACATTGTATTATGTAAGCAACATTAGAAGGGATAACAATGGCAACTTACCAGAACCAGAGAAATTCTGGAAAAATCTGAGAATTTCTCTGGTTTGTAATATCTGGAAAAATTTCTGCAACTTACCCAAATCTATTCTTCGCTTTTTTCCAGTTGAATTTTTCAATCGAAAGTGTTTCTCTGTTGAACAATGTTCAACTGAATTCAACTGGAAAAATTCCACATTGTAATATGTAAGCAACATTAGAAGGGATAACAATGGCAACTTACCAGAACCAAAGAAATTCTGGAAAAATCTGAGAATTTCTCTAGTTTGTTATTGAAATATCAATTGAGAATTTCTCTGGTTTATTAAAAATAACAATTGAGAATTTCTCTGGTTTGAGAATTCACTAGGTTGGTTCCTTTCATTTACAAAAACATTCTGTGAAGACCAATCAAACATTAGCCAAAAAACATTGACCAAAAAATTTATTTTCTGTCACCATTCAAATCCGACCACTTATCTTACTTGATCTTCTCAAGCTGAACCTGAGTATCCTTGGACAGCTGCATTCTCTCAACCTTCAAATGTCAACCACGGTAGCTTCATTTTTTGAGCTTCACACCGCACACATACAGCTTCAACCCATGCACATACACAACCCATGCACACAGTCACACACATACACGGCACACACATACACCACAACACACAGATAACTAGCTATATCAACATTACCTCTCTAGAGAAATTTTGAAATTTCTCTGGATCAATCCAGAGAAATTTTAGCGGCTTGGTTCTTCTCTGATCTGTCACTTATATACTCTATTACCTCCAGCTACTGATCCATCCGAACAACATTCTAAGTGAATCTGATTTTGGATCTTTCAATTCTTATGAATCTGATTTTGCTTTAGAATTAGGTTTTGTTGGGAAAGATTTCAACAAGAGCCCAAAACGACTTGGAGATGGTGACCAAGATGACCTATGCTCAAGTGGCGATCTATGGTTTCACCGATAAAGTAGGTCTTCTCTCCTTTCCTCAAAGAGAGGACACATTTGAGATGACGAAGTCGTACAGCAGCAAGACCGCTACAATCTTCGACAACGAAGTAAGAGAATGGGTGGCAAAGGCATACGATCGCACGTTACAGTTGATAGAGCAGCACAAAGAGCACGTAGCTCAAATCGCAGAGTCGATCGATGTGTCCCTGGCGGAGGAGCTGAGTGCAGGAAGGAGAGCAACTGGTCAAGGGTTGGGGATTTAGAGCCAGCGGTGATCAAGCTCAAGACAACGTGGATGGAGAGGGGATGGGGTGAGGGACCTTAGACTACAAAAGAACAGATTGTGGACCTAATCCATTACTAAAAGTTGGATAGGGACCTTAGATCGATTTTCCCTTTTTTTTAATATTTAATTAACATATACATGTTAACAAAATAGATAATTCTATTGTCATACATGAAATCTCCTTATGGCATACACTTAGGTTTTTTTTTTTTTTTAAATCACATTTTATCATTTAATTAAAAGATAAATTACACCTTCTAAGATTTGCTTAAAATACAGATTATCAATTTGTCCAAAGTGATGATTAAGTCCACTAAATGAGAAGAAATGTCAAACGAGACGTGATCCTAAGCATGAAAGAGAGCCCATGCCTTGACGATGAACCTCCGTAGAGATTAAGCCATTGAGCATAGGTTTCTTTCTCATGCTTTGAATAACTGTCGAGCGGTTGAAGTGACTTTCAAACAAAAGAAAAGAAGAAAATAGGGAGGTTGAAAAAATGATTGCGGGATCAATTATTAGAATGAGACTCTTCAACATGAAAATTAAAAAAAAAAAAAGCTATCAAAGCATTAGTAACACAACATAACAAGCTACGCATGAAGACTTACGACACAACAAGCTAGATATTCAAAGCAACGCTAATTAAATAAATTACAATAACCCTAAAACCGCCCCTAATATGGTAAAAACAGTGGCTAAAAATCATGTTAAAGAGCATAAAAATGTAGGAAAGAATAAGGAAATACAAGGGTAGTGAACAAGAGCAAGGAGAGGTGGCTAACCTCTCCATTTTTGAGACCTCAAACTATGTTTTTTAGCCTTTTTTAAACTCTGAAAACCAGCTTAAAAGCCAAGGAAAATAGTGTAAAACAAGGGTGTGAGCTATGAAGTAGAGTGCAAGAAAGGGGGTTAACCTTCTCTACCCTTTGGTAGCTATTCAAGCCCAAGTTCCAATACTTGAAATGGGATCAAAACAATAAAAAAACACAAGAAATAGGCAAAGAAAGACAGAAAAATGAAAGCAATAGAAAGATGGTAAGCTTATACCTCCTGAAGAAGGTAAGCTCTTGTTTGTGAACCAAACTTGATCCAAGCACACTCTCACGCTTGAATTGTGATTCACAAAGCTCAACCAAGCTTCTAAGTTATGGTTCCAAGGTTGTGTATAGTATATAGATATGGTATATGAATGATATAATATCTCAAAGTTGGCTTGCACAAGAAGAAGGAGCTCTTAAGGGTTATTTTACTTCTTTGAATTTTTTCCAACCTCTATCACTGAGATATATGCTCATATTTATAGAATTTGAGCAAACATAGGTCAAAAATATCTTCAAAAATGGACAGCTAGTTGATTCCCGCCTAGAACAGTGTTTCTCGCTAAAGAGAGTCGGCCGGCTCCCAATGTGCTCCCCTGCTCCACTGTTTTAAACACAGTGTAGGGTGGCACAATGTTCAAAAATAAATTTCTGGGGTAAGAACAATATGAATATGAAGGGTTTGGGATTGTTCTAGAATGTGAGCTTACGTTACTTTGTTGAGAATTCGAATCACACACAACGCAATTTTATCATCGAGTGCTTAGGACAAAGCGCCCCAGTCTTACAGGTGGTCAAAAATGGGGTGTCTACAATACCTGAAAAATATTTTCTGTCAACTAGGGTGAGCATAATGCCCAGTAGGAAATATTTCAAAAACTAAATATGCTCCAACAAGGTAAATGATCGTGAATGCAATACTTATATATATATATATATATATATATGGTTTTAATTATGTAATTTTATGGTTTTTATTATGTATATATGCGACTCTAGTACATAAATTATTTCGAAGATAACTTGTTTGGCAGGTTATCAAGTAGGTCACTAAAGTAATAAATTATATTAGTTATGGCATAATAGAACTACAAAATTTCATAACTAATCTATAAAAATATGTAACACTACCATTAATATGCGTTAAATTTTTTTTTTTTTTAAAAAAAAAGAAAAGAACAAAGCCATTTAATTATGTAACAAATCATTAAATGTCGTAGTGAACTATACTGTAGCATAATTTATGTGTTTTAACTAAAAAAAATACCAGGTATGGCGTAATAGAATTATAAAATTTTGTAATGAATTCAGAAAAAATACATAACCCCACCATTATTATGCGTAAACATTAAAAATATAAAAATTAAAAATTATTAAAGTACATATCGGACCGTTAACTGTCATAACTCACCGTAATCATTATAGCGGCCCAGGTCGAGACTCAACCCTTTTACACCCCTTGATTTGGAGTCTAGTATATATTATTGTTTTTTATACTCCTTTTAATCTTCTTGTTGACGTGGAGTGGTTGTGTAGATTATTGAGTTATATTTTGAATAGGTTGGGAGTTAGTATTTCAAAGAAAATTATGTCTGTTTGTTCTTGAGTTCGCTTGAGCGGTCTTTTCTTCACTCGAACGGTTTTTCATGTCCTTAGAATTTTTGTTTTCAGTCTGAACTTCTGGGAGTGGGGTGTTCTTCACTTGAGCAGTGTTTTCTTTGCTCGAGTTGTCTTTCACAATCTAGACTTTTGAAAGGGGTTCATTATTTGCTCAAGCGGTGGTTAGTTCGCTCGAGTGATCTGTTTGGCAAGCTGATGTTCTAGAAGTTTGGTTTCTTCATTCGAGCCCTAGTTTGGTCATCGAGCGGTTCCCTATGTTTGACGTTCTAGTGATGGTTTGGTGGCTCGAGTGGTCTATTTGTATAAAGCTGCAGGAAAAGATTTTTTTACTTTTTTTCTTTTCTCTTTCCTTTTCCTTACTTTCTGAACGAAATTTCTTTCTTTCTCTCTCTCTCTCCCTCTCTCTAAAATCTCACATAAATCTTCCCATACACCCTAATCCGCTAATTTTGCCACCTTGGTACTTTGGGATAAAAAATAGAGCTTGTGGAGGTGGTCATTTTAATCTGAAAAGTTCAGATTTCTGCTACCGTCGATTTTGGGACTGATCTTTCTCTCTCATTCTACTTTGAGATAGGGATTTCTTTAGTGTTTTGTATGACATTTAATTATGTTATGTGTTCTTTGAAGAGAATGATGTTTTTGGAGAGTTATGGGTTTGATTTAGGATTGGATGTAGTTGATTTGGGTTTGGATTGGGATTTTAAAAGGGGTTTTCTTTGAAATGGTGTTGGTATGGTAATTTTGGGAAAATTTCTTTTAAAGTGTGAGAGGTTGAAAAGAATATTTGTTTAAGGGTATATAAAATCCTTGGGTATTCATGATTTGAATAAATAGTAAAGAAATTGTTGAGAATGGAAATGATATTTTCCTAATATCTGTTGAACTGAAAGTGGAGTTGAACATGCATTGTTACTCCTATGTTGAAATTATGAAATTATATCTGTTGCTTGGAATTTATCTTTGTATAGAGATATCTGCTTTGGCCTATCGATGGAGGATTATTTTGATTGTTGTAGAAATTACATAAAGACTAGGTTAATAAAAACCATTCAATCATATATCTTTCATTTGAATAGCTTTTCATATTTATACAATGAAAATGTATTGTTTTGAGAAAAAATTGTGAAGACCTTGGAGAATCTGGTTAGAGGGTGTTGGTGTGGTCATGGTTTATATTATGTTGGCCTATGTGTCCATGGTGAAATTCTAGAAACCCGTGCGGTTAGTTGCCTATCCTTTCGATTAGTACTAGTAAAATGGCTTTGGTAGTGCTTTTATAGCCTACTTGCAGACATATACCTAGAGATCCCTGGTGTTGTGTATCCACTGCCCTATTTTATGTTTTAAAAAGGTATTGGTTTATGAATTGATTTGTAAACATGGCATTGCATTGTCTGAAAGAGAAAATGCATCGTTTTGGTAAATGGCATTCATGTGCATTCACCATATGACTTATTGAGTATCATACGGTATATTAAATTAATCTTTGTTGGGTTTTAGCTCACCCTATGTGAAAAACAACTTTCAGGTGTTAATGATATGCCTTCGCCAAGGAAATAGCTCTGTAGGATCTTGGAGCTGAAGGCTCATTCATTTTTTATTGTAAATATCTTTTGCACAAACCTAGGGCTTTATATGTATTGGGCTTGACCCACTTTTGTTGTAACCAAGTATCGTCTTGGAAATATGTAGCCATTAGGGCATGAACTTCTCTTTCCTTCTTTTCATTTCTATATATATATATATATCTCACATGCTATAAATTCATAGTTTAGGGTTAATGAACGTATTAATGCATGTGACATTTGTCTTGCAATACTTTATAGAAATTAATGAAATGGAAGATAGTTTTGAGAAATGCTTGCAAAGTTGTACGTTTTAAAGATTTATATTAATAAGCTTCTGCATATCTGTTGAGGGTTATGAGTGTCTGTGGTCTATATTTTGAGAGAGTTACACCTTGGTATCAAAGCATTCTAGGTTCAAATACTTTGAGATCATGGGACATGGTTATTACAACAGTGGGTTTGTCTCACTAAATAGTAATATTTGTATGCTTGGTATGCTATATGATAACATGCTTGTGTGATTAAATGAGTAAGTATAATACGGGAGAGGGTTATCACACTCTTGCCCCTTTAGGAAGCTTGGTCCTCCAAACTTATGTTACTCGTATGGAAAACAAACCATACATCTCTATCGTGTTACATTTCTATTTTCTCAATTAACTTCCTTACCCTTTGGTGTTCTCATCATAGGAGTTCAACTCATTTCCATCGGAAGGTTAATATTCAAATTTGTGATTCGTCCCAGTGCATATTGTTATCAAAAGCTATTTAGTAGTATATAGTAGATCTCGAAGCCAACCTCATAACATTAAGCCACAAAACATAGTAACCACAATGTACTACTCACATCCATCACATAACTTAGATACCTTATGTAGCTAACCACATATCTTCTAATAATTCATATATTTCCAAATAACCCACACGTTCCCAAATAGTCGAGGGTTCATCACAAATGATATTTATGACCCTACGCAATTTCAAATAAATCAAAGTACTCCTTTATTGACGTCCCATATGAAGTCTTCCAAATAAATTAGTGTTAATACAACATTGATACAACAGTAATAACATATTCAACTTTGCAGTCCACCAATTCCTTTACAACAATAATCTGGATATTCGTTTAGTTCTCAGACGAGTCATAAGCCGTTAATAAAAAATTAAATAGGGTGGGGATTTACTCCATTAGTTCTATAAGAAAAACTAGTTAATCTCGGTGATGAACACAATTCGCTGGGACATATAATTAATGTTTGCCTGGCAGGTAGAAAATCTACTCGTACACAACATTACATCCTAGTGATCCATGTCTAAGGCACTAAATCGTAGTCATCGTACCGGATTCTCAAATGAAATAAATCTTCTGGCCGACAAAGAAACACTTATTACACGGTAGTGAATGAATTGGGTTCTGAACCCATTACGAGATCGACAGCTTCCTCACAAATAGTTTAAGTACTCGAAATGACGATCTTGGTACATTGAAATGTTTTCAATCGAATTATCTTTAACAACCTTAGATTAAGTTTCAACTGTGCAAACAAATGAATTCTAAATTCTCCCATAGTTAATCTATCAAATATAAGATTATTACTTCCAACTCAATACTTCTTACATTTATCAAACATATTCTTGTTGATCTTTTCTACTACAAAATTCCCAAACACATTCTTTGATTCCTTGTTGGCTATTACTACATTGGCGTGGTCATTTTACAATTCATTATTTTTGTACTCATGTCAAATTCTCTAGTGCATATGTAAATATATATCTATGTTATTATGGCTATTAATATCTTATATGAGATCTTCAGCATAAATTAGATATTCAATGTAACACTATTAACAACCATAGTTTTGGCCTTGTAATTCTATTAACAATAATAATTTTAATATTCGTTCCTATGTAATTCATAAGCATTTATTAACAACCTTATCTAAGCTGGAAAAACTAGTCTGTTATTTCCAAATAAAGGTCATTTAACTCCGGAGGTCAAAATCTTTTCACTTAGGCATATCAAGAAGGTTTACACAATATATTAAAGTTCATCCGTTTCTCTCAAATTTCATCATATTAGTTCTTGTCCAAAGGTACTGATGTAATATCCCCAGATAAAGTTTCATATGTCAATTTATGACAAAAATATTTGGACGATAAAAAAAATATTATCACATAATAATCACTTCAACTTTATGTAGACATCTTATTCGCAAATAGTAAAGGTAATCCTAAAATAGAGACATATCAGATCCAAAACGAAAGCATGTCAGAGTCTGAATAGAATCATGTCTTCCATAAATTCATTGATCATTTTCGAAAATAACAGGTGTTGGGTTGCACCCAAATAACATTAAACAGATTGGAGCAGAATGTTACGTACTTCCAATTTAATCATTCTCATAAGAGGAAGTTACTATGTTTTCTGAGAAGCCAATCCATATAGGTCTATAGCGTGAGTAAATAAAAATATTCCTTCTCTGATGTTCGCCAAGAATTCTAATGACGATATGACTCTAGTAACTTGGGTCCTTCATACAAATAGTCGGCTGCTAAAATGGAGAACAACTCTCCTCCTATTCACACACATTCCCAAGCGCATATGATTTAATCAAATTAAACAGTCTTAACAAAACTGAAAGGAAAATAGAAACTTCACTTATCATTCCATATCTAACAGTTGGTTAGGTCTTGCTCACGTTCTTTAATTCTAATAGTTTTAGGTCGAAGCTCAGTCATCTGAGCAAATGAATTCTAATTTTGCACTAATCAATAAGACAAATGCAAATGTCTCAAATTCTGACTTAAGGCTTCTTGCATGTACTAAACTTATTCCCATCGATCTTTTCATTAAGTACCGACCTTCCCTCAAATTGAGTGACTTGAAGCATCCTTTCATTTATTTTTATTTTTATTTTTTGGAAGAATCTTTCACTCGATGCCCTATTTCTTCACCTCTGAAGCACGCTCTCGTAAGGCGATGACATAACTGCCCATAAGGCTTGAGACATGTTGGACATATTGGGAAGATTTACTCCTTCTATATCCTTTCTTAAAACTACTTGTCTCTCCACCCGCAAAGCCCTTAGATTTACTCTTTGATTCTTCTTTCGACTTCACGTTTACCTTTTTCCTTTAATTTTGCAAATCATTATAACATTGCATAGCTTTCACCACACTCTCTCAAACTTCTTTTACTTGGTCTAATCATTCCGCTAAGGACCCAATCTCTACTTCATTCTTACTTTTCACCATCCTTTTCCTAAAAACACAAAACAAAAGTTGACTTAGATCATAACATCATACATAATCATTTAAACTCTATGGTTCAAGATTTCACACAATATCTTCACCATATCAACATACCATCTTATGTATTATACACCATAGTGTCGTAATTCCACACAATCACCATAACTCCACACACTTCATTAGTCATCAAATACCTCAATTTGCCCAAATATTCTCTTAATCTAAGTTTACATGTAAATCATAGGACTTCCATGGAGTTCATCAAAGATTCTACTTCCTTGCAATACTATATTTCCACAAATTAATATACTTAAAATCACTAAGGTTCCAGTCAAAACATCAAAATTTCATAATAGTTTTAACTTTTCATCTTAATACGAAACTTGTTAAACAAACACATCCCAGTTTCTTGTAATCATCGAAATTCCATAATAACGTTTAATTCTTAACCTCAATACTTGGCCTGTGAAATAACTACATATACATTGTTCTGAATGCATAACATATCACTTACTAAATGCATGCAACTTAAATCCATTCTAAACATTGTTATGCTCAATGGACACGTGTATAAGCTATTAACTCGTGTTCTGATACCACTCTATTATGACCTAAACCCGCTCCTAAAAGTTTGGATCATAACTGGCTAGTAATCACTCGATTACCTACAGCCTCATGCAAACTACAAGATATTTACAATTATGGGGCCTGAAGCAGAAGTAAATATTATAAATAGCATCTATTGAGTAGTTCTTAAATAATCAAGACAAAACACTTACATACATATCGTGGTTTCCAAACATAATTATATACATAGAAAGAGCAAGTCATTAACTTTACATATCCATGAATCCAACATAACAAAACCAAACAAAAGACAAAAGCTCCATCTTGGAGACTCGACATATCAGGTTCACAAAAGCAATTCTTGTGGCTGACTCTAAGGTTGATCTCCAAGCTGATTACCTACATACATATAAAATAGAGAGCGAGCGATGAGTAATAATAATGTAAAGAGTTAATGAGTAAATTTAAACTCAAAGATAACATTTTATCATAGATCAATAAACTTTCTGAATTTAGCATTCAATAGCTTATTTATATTCAAATTTCATAAACTGACCTCGGGTCTAATCATATCAAAACAGCCTCGGGTCCAATCATACAAAACGACCTCGAGCCCATCATATTACAGAACAGCCTCAAGCCTAACATATTACCGAATGGCCTCGAGCCCAACACATTACAGAATGGCCTCGGGCCCAACATATTACAGAACGGCCTCAAGCCCAACATTTTACATCATATCGTAAATGGAACGACCTTGGGTCCACATATCATTTATTTATCATTCATTCATATAAAATTCGTAACGCATTCTATTACATTCATAAAGCATTCGTCAAAACTCATTTATATCATAACATAAGGCAATTTCAAAAATCTATATATACAGCATTCATATTGTTTTCAAAATAATAATTACGAACACGTTTATACAAACTTATTACTCACAGTGATTTAGGCCTTGCGATGATCTCTCGTGCAAGCGAACTATACAACATAACACACATACAAATTATTTTGTCATTCGATAAACAAATCACTCAATTTGTACACTTTTCTTTTTAATTCATCATATTATTTCTCAATAGGTTTCTAATTATCTTTTAATTCTCCAGAGGGTTGAACTAAGGTTGGAAACACGTTCAAAAGGTCGGAAAGGTCGATAGAAATCAACGGAATATCCCCTGATTTCCGCATGTGCGGAAGTCCCTAGTCGCACATGTGGAAGCTGCCGCACGTGTGGAAGCTGCCACACGTGCAGGCTGCATATGCAATTAAAACAGTGTATCATGCTCTGCACTGTCCTGTATTCCACACGTGCGGGGCTCACAGCCGCATGTGTGGTTCTAGGTAAATTCAAGCAGTCCAAAATTGGGGTTCAAAATTCAAGCCTCCAAACTCAATTGCAAGCCCAAATTCATGCAAAACTTTTTCAAAACACATGATATAATAACATACTTCAAGTGTAATTCAAGCTCAATTGAATCAAACTTGCTTTAATTCCAAAATCAAAGTTTTAACTTCCATGAATTCAAAGATTTCATAAAGTATTCTTTCAAACCATATATATCCATCTCTTATATGGATGAATTCCACTCGTAATCCTTTTACATGTAAACCCTAGAGTTCATATCTTGTTCTATCTCCAAATTTGAACTCAAATCAAGCAAAATCAAAGAATGAAAGCTCAAATTCTTGAGTTTAGCTCAAGTAAACTTACATCTCAAAACCCTAACTCTATTAGGCGAGTAATCTTTATTTTAAATCCTTGAATTCATACAATTTGTAGGTTAATTCCAAGAGCTTTAGTGGAATTTCACTTACCTTGAGTCAATTCTTGAGTTTACTTCAATTTCTCCAAATCTCCTAGCTTTTCCAAAGCTCTTGTTGAAGCCCTTTATTTCTTTTCTTGTTTCTCTCTTTTCTTCTCCAGCAAAGTGTTGTTGAGTCAATCTCTAAGACTCTAGAATCTATGGCTTATATATCTACATAATCTAGTTTAATTAGGCTAATTGCTTAACAATTAGGTTTAATTAATTCAAGTATGAACTTGAGTAACCAAGGGTTTATTTTAATTAAACTAATTAAATCTAATTAATTCATTCAGAATCACATTTTTACGAAACCTCTCATTAGGCTCTAAAAATTATGCTGATCACAAATAATTGATCAGTTTTGGTTTCTGACGCCTCTAAGGCCTTCAATTTTCAGTTCAAAGTTATAATTTTCAACAAGTTTTCCTACGACCAACATATATAAATCCAAAATCACATAAATCGCACACTTAACCATGCAACTCCACATCAAACACAAATTCACATGCTTAATTAAGGAATTAAAGTATAATACAGGATAGGATTATCACAATGTTACCCTGACAATATTGTCCAAGAAAAAAAATAGATATTTTACTTTGTCCTTAATCAATTATACGTCTCCTTCTTAAGAAGTTTTGGCTAAATTTCCAATTGAGGGGTTTTGGCTAAATTTCCTAATTAGAAATTCATTATAGAAAAAAAAAGAGCCTATGTTCAAAGTTATTTTTAATAAAAAGTCCAAATTACATCAGAAAGGTCCAAAACTTTAAGGCCCAGTGGTCCTGTTTGGTGTAGCTGTTAAAACAGACTATAGATTATAGCTTAACAGATTATAGATTATGACTTTAATCAGAAACTGTTAATCTGTTTGGTGTACCTGTTGAATTATATATTTAAGTTGCTGAGTAGTGCTTGTTAAATAAGCTGTGAAGTAACTTTTTTTAATTATCTTTTATTTTTTATTATTCATTATTTGTCTACATTTCTCATAAAAAATAATAATAATATTTTATAGTCCATTTGGGTCTTTTTCTATTTTTAAAAAAATAAAAAAATAAAAAAA
>NW_021024548.1:20627-36212 GCF_004153795.1 Camellia sinensis
ATGCTAGGGGACAGCTTGGATAGTGCGCCAGGGGGCGACTTTGGCGGTATGCCAAGAAGACGGCTTAAAGAGTGCGGCAAAAGGAGACGGCTTAGGTAATGCGCCAATGGGGGCGGCTTAGAGAGTGCACCAAAAGAGGCAGCTTAGGTAATGCGCCAATGGGGGCGGCTTAGAGAGTGCACCAAAAGAGGCAGCTTAGGTAATGCGCCAATGGGGGCGGCTTAGAGAGTGCACCAAAAGAGGCAGCTTAGGTAATGCGCCAATGGGGGCGGCTTAGAGAGTGCACCAAAAGAGGCAGCTTAGGTAATGCGCCAATGGGGGCGGCTTAGAGAGTGCACCAAAAGAGGCAGCTTAGGTAATGCGCCAATGGGGGCGGCTTAGAGAGTGCACCAAAAGAGGCAGCTTAGGTAATGCGCCAATGGGGGCGGCTTAGAGAGTGCACCAAAAGAGGCAGCTTAGGTAATGCGCCAATGGGGGCGGCTTAGAGAGTGCACCAAAAGAGGCAGCTTAGGTAATGCGCCAATGGGGGCGGCTTAGAGAGTGCACCAAAAGAGGCAGCTTAGGTAATGCGCCAATGGGGGCGGCTTAGAGAGTGCACCAAAAGAGGCAGCTTAGGTAATGCGCCAATGGGGGCGGCTTAGAGAGTGCACCAAAAGAGGCAGCTTAGGTAATGCGCCAATGGGGGCGGCTTAGAGAGTGCACCAAAAGAGGCAGCTTAGGTAATGCGCCAATGGGGGCGGCTTAGAGAGTGCACCAAAAGAGGCAGCTTAGGTAATGCGCCAATGGGGGCGGCTTAGAGAGTGCACCAAAAGAGGCAGCTTAGGTAATGCGCCAATGGGGGCGGCTTAGAGAGTGCACCAAAAGAGGCAGCTTAGGTAATGCGCCAATGGGGGCGGCTTAGAGAGTGCACCAAAAGAGGCAGCTTAGGTAATGCGCCAATGGGGGCGGCTTAGAGAGTGCACCAAAAGAGGCAGCTTAGGTAATGCGCCAATGGGGGCGGCTTAGAGAGTGCGCCAAAAGAGGCGGCTAAGGGAGTGCATCAAGGATGCGACTTAGATGGTGCGCCAATGAGACGGCTTAGTGGTGGTTTGGGGCTTTGGTGGTTCACATGGTATATCACCATGCTCACCATGATATAGGTATAATACCCCCCCTCAAACTCAAATAGGTGTGACGATAGAGGCCTATTTGAGGTTGAAGCAGAGGGAAAGACAGAGTGGAGTAGAAGCACAAAAAAAAATAAAAAATGATAGAGATATTTAAGTTAGGAATAAACCAATGGATAAAAGAAGAGATCACCATGAAGCGATATTGACAAGAAAATATGACAGCGGAATAGGTTGAGGTCCGGCGGGCGGCGAAGGTGAGGCTGCCGCTCGCTGGTGAAGCGAAATTACTAGGTTCTTAACCTAGCTCTGATACCTTGTTAGAATAGTAGAGAGAGAGAGAGAGAGAGAGAGAGAGAGAGAGAGAGAATAATATGTATTATATTGAATGAATTTTATACAATAGAAGGACTGTATATATAGGCTAAGAAAGAGTATCCTACTAGGAACCTAACTAAGAGAAAGAATATCCTACTAGGAACCTAACTAAGAGAAGGAATATCCTACTAGGAACCTAACTATGGTCATTCCTAAATATATCTAGGAAATCATATATATAATTCACTGTTGTAAGTTTGGCCAGGTTCTGAGCCATGTTGATAAAGTTGGAAAGTAAAACGTGTCTTAGACATTAATGTCATGAAACTGTATAATGAAGTAATTGATTATCTTGGTTAACCATCTGTTGAATGCTATTGCTTTATTCATTGCTTATATGTGGTTTAGTATATTTCTACTGGGTTGTGGCTCACCCTTTATGGGAACATCATTTTCAGGTTCAGGTGATAAGCTACCTCCAAGGACATAGCTTGGAAGGACTTGGATTTTGAAGATTATTTTCAGTTATTTGTTTTCATTTGTTAGTACATGTACACACACAAGCCTAGGGCTTTATTTGTATTTGAGTTAGAACTCATACTTTTGTGTCCAAGTGTTGGCTTGGAAAGATGTAAGCCTGTAGGGCATTTAATTTGATGTTACATGTAATGTTTTTGTTTAGTAAGACTTTGATGAATATTATAATGAACTGTTTCCTTTTTAACATTGCACGTTGATGTTATATATATATTTAATGGGTTTATTTCCGAGGGCGTTACATATAGCGTCAGATGGTGTTGCTACTTCATACAGTGGTGACAAAGGGAGGGGAGACGAACAAGCTACTCTGCTGCAACAGTGAGGTAAAGAGAGAGAGAGAGTAGAGAGAGATGGAGCTGGAAAATAGGTGTAAATGACAGTATTAACATATATACATATATATATATATATATATATCTATATAATAAGGGAGAAAGGTTTTTCAATTTATCCTAGAGACAATTTTCTTCCTAGGACATTTTAATGGTCATGATTCACTTGTATATTTAGATAGATGGATGAAATGAGCCCCTTTAAATATATATCATTCCCAAGTATATATCTACATTTACTTCCCCCCCCAAACACTAAACTTCCTACTTCCCCACGTCTCTCTCCATTCTATCTTTATCTCTCACCTTCCCACTTACCCACATCTCCCCTCCATTCTATCTTTATCTCCTCCCTTCTCTATTATCACCCACCCCATTCCCTCTTTATCCCTCTCTCCCTCCCTGTTCTTCTTCTTCCACACCCTCCCTCCTCGCTCGCTCCCAAAACTGTTGCTCTCCAAGTAAGATCACTTTGTCATAAAAGAGACCCGTTTAGTTCCCTCTCTCTCTCTCTCTCTCTCTCTCTCTCTCAACTATGCTTCATAAGTTTTGAATTCGAGTTCTCTGATTCAAATTTTTGGAATTGAATTCCACATTTTGCAGTAGCTTGATTCGATCCGCGAAATTTCGAGCTTTGATTAGGTTTTAATTGAATTGTAATTGAAGATTGCGATCATAGTTTTGCGTTTATTCTTTGATTTTATTCGAACTATGATGATTAGTTGGGTAATGATTTCAGTTTCCGCTTGAAATTTTAGATTTTGCCTTGAAAGGCTTGTGGAGAAAGCAAAAAACAGAGTTTCTGCGAAGCATTAGGGTTAATTTTCAAGTGAGATTCTAATTGTGAACATATGAACTTCTAATGCTTCGTTTTGTCACAGTTTATGATTTGAATGGAAAACAAAACATTGTAAGATGAACGATTCAAAATCATCTTCTTCTTTTATTTTTTAATTTTTTTTTTTCCTTCTTTTCCTCAGTTCTCTCAGCAACCAGAGTTTAGTTGTCAAGGTTTATTTATGGTTCGGTATTTTATTGTAAAAGGCTATTTAAATTTTTGTTGAGGCATTATGATGAAATCCTCTGCTTTAGACCCCCATTCTAAGCAGTTTGCTTTCTGATTAAATGTAGTGACTATGTACTTCATTTTATCATGTTTGATTTCTACCTCCTCCTTCATCACATAACAGAGTAACAGAGTACTCATTTTGATTTTGATTTTTGTTTTTCTAAACCTTGAATTGATTTGTTAATTAGGTATTCTTTGGATAACACCACCACCACAGCCACCGTTATCGTCATCATCATCGTCATCGTCTTTGGTTAGAGCCCCCTCCAGTACCTCTCTCCCTCTCTCTCAAACCCTGTGTCTCTGAGGTTTAAATTGATGTTTTTTGTGGCTGTGTCTGTTCAAACCAATGAGAAAGAATGTCTTTGCTATAGTTCTCTCTCAAACCTTGTGTCTCTGAGGTTTAAATTGATGTTCTTTGTGGCTGTCTCTGTTCAAACCAATGAGAAAGAATGTCTTTGCTATAGTGACAAATCTCTTTGATCCATGTTTAAGAATTTCAATATTTATTGGATCTTAAAGTATACGTGGTGATTAAAAAACAAGATTTTACCCATACTCAAAATAATGAACACTTACATGACAGTGGCTAACCAACCTAACTGGGGAAAAACTTAAAAAAGGAAAAGAAGAAAGAAAAAAGGAAAAGGCAACATATAATAATTCTTGCAAAATAAAATTATGAAAGGGTTGGATAGTTCATGAAAAAGAAATAAGTGTAGTACCAAGCAAGAAACACATTTACATAACTTCGAGAACATTTCAAGAGAATTCAGAGGTTAAGGAAATAATAAAAGGTGTAGTTGCATTGCTGCTGTGCAACTCACCTACTGCCACTGCTATCTCCCTCTCTATCTCTGCTTTTTAGCAATTAAAGCTTATTTTAGGAAGTTTGTTGAAAATTAATTTTTTAATTTTTTTAAGAAAACATATAAAAAAATAAAAAATTAATGTGACTAAAAATAAATTAGATGTCAAAAATTAATTTTTATTCAAATTCCCAAAACACCCCAAATTCATCACTCATGAAACGTGTCTCACTATCTGTCATCTTTCACATGAATTATGCAGCTTTGATTTTCTAGCAACCATTGCAGACCATCTATATATGATATCTACTTTGATAAGCACTGCACTTTGTGATAGGTTGGTATAGAGGATTCACAATTTATATGACCCCACCTCATTTATGTTTCTTTAGTGTTATTGGATTTTTTTTATATTTGATATCATGATATGTGATCAGATTATTTGATTTGTGTATTTTATATTTTAAAAAAATAATAATTCACAAATAATTTTTGTTTAAGAATTTCAATATTTATTGGATCTTAAAGTATACGTAGTGATTAAAAAATAAGATTTTACCCATACTCAAAATAATGAACACCTACATGACAGTGGCTAACCAACCTAACTGGGGAAAAACTTAAAAAAGGAAAAGAAGAAAGAAAAAAGGAAAAGGCAACATATAATAATTCTTGCAAAATAAAATTATGAAAGGGTTGGATAGTGCATGAAAAAGAAATAAGTGTAGTACCAAGCAAGAAACACATTTACATAACTTTCAGAACATTTCAAGAGAATTCAGAGGTTAAGGAAATAATAAAATAAAGACAAACCAAAACTAATTTTACCTTTCCAATACCAGAGGCTCATATCGCAGCTCTTCTGTAATTGGTGGTATAAGAGATTCTGGAACCCATTCATCACATAGCTCATCTATTTCCTAGAAAAACCAGGCAAACACCTGAACAATGTTAGGTTGTCAAATTGTTTATGGTACAAGAGCTACTATCTTGAAACAACGGCACATAAAAGACTCATAATAGTTGTTTGGGCCCTTCAATCTTAGTTTTACAACCATTCATGTATACATAGTTTTAGCCTCATTACCTCATTGCCTTTAGAAGCCAGCAAGTTCTCATAAACTTCAGCTCAGTATGTATTTTCAATAATTTACGAATATAACTCCACCATTATTAACACTCTCAAATCCAAGGCAGAGTTGTTCTGCAATTTTCAAATTGGATAGACCCTATGTGAATGGATCAATAATTATCAATTTATCATCATACTTGCATTTGCAAGCAAGGAAACCTTGAACAGCTGCAAATCTATCTATATATGCCTTCCAAAGGCACCTCAAGTGAGAACAACCAGTTTTCTTTCTATTCTGAGGTGGAAATAACAGGTCCTACATTTTGTGTCTGCATATACAGTGTGTTACTTGGTGGTGGTGGTGGTGGTTTTTATTTTCTTTTTCTTTTTAGGATCTTTCCATTACTGGGGACTATTAGTGTGATTTAGGCTAAGATGATATTGAATGCATGGCATGTAATACCTTTTGTTTAGTGTGATGTATGAAATTTTCAGTGGTATCTATTTCACCTTTGTTGATGTTCTTTTGCGTAGTAAAATCATATTCACTTTTTGCTGATCCAAAACATACCAGTTAGTGGTATATGTTCTTTTACTTCTATTTTTTTTCTTGCCAGTTATTCATACTCAAAGTATAGTCTTTATATGTCAATAAATTGATTTACATGGGTACTTCACACAATGAACATGCTCTTATTGACTAAGAAGCAGAGACTAAGCAGCCATTTTAATATTACTTTTATTTCTTGGAGCCCACATGGCACATTACCTTGACATCATAGATTATGTTATATGTTACTATTCATGATTGAAAGGCCAACCAATAGAAAAATTATTGAAAGGTGTTAAATAGCATTATAGAAGACTTTGTTTAACCAATGTGTTTATGAAAAATATATAGGTGATAAATTTATTTTATTCCCTTCCTGTAATTAAAAACAGTAGGTATGGTTTAACCAATGTGTTTTTTTAGTTTTTTTTTTCCAGTGCGTATAGTTTCTTCCATTGTTTGTTTGTTCGATTGTATTTTTTTCATTTTTTATTATGAATTTGGGGTTGTTTGTTCCATGTTTTTTTTTGGGAATGTTCCATTGTATTTTTCAATGTGTTGGGTTAGTTTTACTTGATAGTTAGTATAAATTGTTGATTAAACATTTTTTTTTTTGGTGGCATACATTTATGTTTGGACTTTCTAAATGATAATAATAAATTTAATTTCAACACTATAAAATTGAAGTCAATTGGGGGAAAAAAGAGTTCAAATTTGGACAATTGTTGTGTTTCCATTTTAATACTCTTCATGTTGCTAGGGTTGATTTTAATTTTATCATTTTAATGTGATTGTTAAAATACATCATCGAACAACCACAATTATATAACCAAACATTTCAAGTTGAAGTACAACAGTTATGGACAATATCACTATTTTCGGTCAAGTGTTTTTTTTTTTTTTCTCCCCCCATAGAAATTTAAATACCTCTCTTATAATGTAAGGCCTATTTATTTATTTATTTTAAACTTATCATATCTAATTTTCTTCTAATAAATGCTTTTTCCCTCATACTTTTTAGGTGGATGAAGACTTACACCGAACGGTAATATCAAGAAAGAAATGATTTTGTTTTCTTATTTATGTGTACAAAATTTTATTTATCACTCTAAAGTTTTTTATATATATAGATTCAATTTCTTCAAGAAAGAAATGTTAATGTTGTTGTCCGCGATGAGGGTGACCTTAAATACTATTCGCATTCGTGAGGTAAGCCTACAAGTAACTTATATTCGCATGCATTTTCTTATCATTTTAAAAATATATTTGAATTATATATTCTACTTATTTTTAATGGGCAAAGGCAAAGGAAAAACACAAAGAAATATCAAAAGAGACAGAAAAAGCTATTCCTTCTAGCAAAGGAAAGGAACATGCAAATCCCGTAGTATGGTTTCTCAACATTTTTAAAGAGTTTGTTTTTCAATAATTTATTAAATTTTTGTTTTTATATAGATTTTTGTAAGAATTGCATAGTATGATATGCTCTTTTTTATGTATGTTTTTATGAGTTATTATTTTTAAAATATTTATTCAATTGTTTTGACTGATTATGAAATACTTTTCTAAACCATGTTAAAGTAAGCATCTGTACAACATGTTAATGCATTTGTCTGAACATTAATTTGAACACATGTTGCATTTACAACATTTCATAATAAACATATAAAAGAAGAAAACGAAAAATGAAATGAAGTTTTTAATTATAGAATATAGATTTTTTTTTTTAATTTTAATTTTACTTATAAGTTCTTAAGGAAAGAAGAAAAAAACAACAATCAATTTTAATATAACGGAAAGAACACGAAGAACGAAGAGGGAAGCGGAAACTAGAAAACATTACACACTAATATTCACATTATACGTACTCAATGATCTAATATTTATCTTTTCAACGTAGGACAAAAAAGATGAGTGTAATTAGAAACAGGAGTGTGGTCTCTAAAAAAAATAATAAAGCCACGCAAAATTATAGGAGGTGTATGGGAGGTTGGTTAATTTAGTAAGTTATTTTAATTTTTTTGGTTACTTTAGTAGGTTAAAATAATTATGTTCAGCAAGATTATTCAATTTTTTTATAATTAGATATGATATATATGAGAAAAAAATGTAAAATAATTAAATACATTTTTAACTTATTTTTTCTTTTAATATTATTTTAATCAAAAAAATATTTAAATACATACGACTCAAAAAATGTTTGAGGTGACATTGTTTAAATACATTATAGATATATATATAGATTTTTCTCATAAATACACTAAAGTTTGTATATGATTCAACTCAAATCACATTTTAAAATTTTAAAAATGTGTTAACATACAGCGATTTTAAATTCTATACATTTTTTAGATGGTGAAATTCTATAAAAAATTCAAATATGAATTAATATTTTAACTTAAACTTTTAGCAATGAATTTGATAAATTACATTTTAACTTAAATGAACCGCCATCGTACGACGGTGGTGTTGCTGTAGATGGTGGAGGAAGTCTTATGTGTGGAGTTTTATATTGTAGTGAAATTATTATCATCTTGAATTGATTTGTTATAATTGATTTCTGTAGCAATGAAATTATTATCATTTTGAATTAATTTTTTTGTAAAGGATGTGATACCAATATTAATAATTTATGTTAATTGATTTTTGTAGAATATGTGTACCAATATTATTTACACCGTGCCTTTAGGCACGGATATACACTAGATGGATAGTGTCTTTTTGGCATTTGGTGAAATTCCATCAGTTTTTTTCCTCCCTTTTTAAATTTTATCAATACACGCATTGGTTCTTATGTGACTAACAACTCAACCGAGCGAAGAAGAAAAGTTAGTTAAGCTTTTGAGAACAAATACATGATAAAAGGGAAGCAAGAGATGGGACAATCTTCATATTTTATGCATCTAATTATATAATATTCTCATTTTAGGCACACAATGATAATGTGTTATCAAAAGCTACATTGGCTCAACGTGCACGGCGAGAACGTGAAAAAAATCAAAACTCATGTTCTGCATACCAATTAGGACAACGCATGCGACGGGAACGAGAGAGATCAAATGAATGTATTAACCCAAGACAACCTTCTGTAACACCCAATTGGTAAACAACTCAGTTTAATTCTTGAAATATATACTCTTACTATTATAGGGAAGTCATTTGGTTTTTGGAGCTAAGTGCAAAAATATTGAAAGGTTCTTTAGAATCTTTTTTATCTAACCAATGTCTATGTGTGTGTACGTGTGTCGCAACAAGAGAAAGTTCAGCACTTGCTTTACTTCCAATTTTTTGTATGTTGAAATTTTAACATGGAATAACATGTTTGTTTCAACAATTTCTGAAGTTATTCCAAACTTTTTCGCATCTACTAAATTAAGTAGTCTAAAACCCCCATTCGCAGCGTTAGTTTGCCACCTTATGACTTCAAAGCCTGCAAGGTTAACATTTAAAATCCTACAACTATACATCTAATTACTTAAAGTAATCCTTTAATCCCAAATATATATATATTTGCATTATCATGCTGTATAAAATTGAAATGGGTTATTGTTTAATAACAATGAATTGTGAAATATTATAAGCAGACAGTGAATCTGGTCCTTGGGAAACCAGTTAGCAACATGTCTCAGATAACCCTAATCACATTAACAAAAACAAAAAAATAAATAAATAAAAAATAAAAAACAGTGAATCAAAAAAGGATACATCAAGTAAAAGCCACGAGCAAATGCCCCAGCAAGCACAACAGTGAACAAACGGTCCCTCAAAACAGGGTTATGTCGCAATTGAATTCGAACTGAAAATTGAGAACGCAAAGATTAAAACACTGAATGAATCAAACCCATTATTAGAAACATACAATTTAGTAAATTTACAATGAACCATCATAAAGAAATTAATAAAAATAAAAATAAAACCAGAACTACTACTTACTGAGAGGAAGAACAGGAGCATAAATTAGGGGAAACATAAATTTCAAAGGGGGTCCTTTGTTTTGTTTCCTAGCAGCAGTCTGCCTTGGAAAATAAATTTATACATCAAACTTCAGTAAACAAGAGAGAGAGAGAGAGAGAGAGAGAGAGAGAGTCTGATTACCAAAACTACAAACACAACATGATTTATATAGAAAGAACTTACTGGTTGGAGGGATCGGAAGGCGACGCCATTGTAGTTGTAAACTCAGAAAAAGACAATGAGTGAGAGAGAGAGAGAGAGAGAGAGAGTCGTTTTTGTTGGGCTGACCGCGAAGGAGGTCTCGCACAATCTCAGTTTGTGTAAATTTCTAGAATTCTCTCACTTCTAATACTTCGTTTTCCAAATTTTCCACATTTCGCAGTAGCTTGATTCGATCCGAGAAATTTTGAGCTTTGATTAGGTTTTAATTGAATTGTAATTGAAGATTGCGATCATAGTTTTGCGTTTATTCTTTGATTTTATTCGAACTATGATGATTAGTTGGGTAATGATTTCAGTTTCCGCTTGAAATTTTAGATTTTGCCTTGAAAGGCTTGTGGAGAAAGCAAAAAACAGAGTTTCTGCGAAGCATTAGGGTTAATTTTCAAGTGAGATTCTAATTGCGAACATATGAACTTCTAATGCTTCGTTTTCTCACAGTTTATGATTTGAATGGAAAACAAAACAATGTAAGATAAAGGATTCAAAACCATCTTCTTCTATTTTTTATTTTTTATTTTCTTCTTTTCCTCAGTTTTCTCAGCAACCAAAGTTTAGTTAGTGTCAAGGTTTGTTTATGGTTCAGTATTTTATTGTAAAAGGCTGTTTCAATTTTTGTTAAGGCATTATGATGAAATCCACTGCTTTAGACCCCCATTCTAAGTAGTTTGCTTTCTGATTAAATGTGGTGACTATGTACTTCATTTTATCATGTTTGATTTCTACCTCCTCCTCCATCATATAACAGAGTAATAGAGTACTCATTTTGATTTTGATTTTTTTTTTCTAAACCTTGAATTGATTTGTTAATTAGGTATTCTTTGGATATCACCACCACCACAGCCATCGTTATCGTCATCGTCATCGTCTTTGCTTAGAGCCCCCTCCAATACCTCTCTCCCTCTCTCTCAAACCCTGTGTCTCTGAGGTTTAAATTGATGTTTTTTGTGGCTATGTCTGTTCAAACCAGTGAGAAAGAATGTCTTTGCTATAGTTCTCTCTCAAACCTTGTGTCTCTGAGGTTTAAATTGATGTTCTTTGTGGCTGTCTATGTTCAAACCAATGAGAAAGAATGTCTTTGCTATAGTGACAAATCTCTTTGATCCATGTTTAAAAATTTCAATATTTATTGGATCTTAAAGTATACGTGGTGATTAAAAAACAAGATTTTACCCATACTCAAAATAATGAACACTTACATGACAGTGGCTAACCAACCTAACTGGGGAAAAACTTAAAAAAGGAAAAGAAGAAAGAAAAAAGGAAAAGGCAACATATAATAATTCTTGCAAAATAAAATTATGAAAGGGTTGGATAGTGCATGAAAAAGAAATAAGTGTAGTACCAAGCAAGAAACACATTTACATAACTTCGAGAACATTTCAAGAGAATTCAGAGGTTAAGGAAATAATAAAAAGTGTAGTTGCATTGCTGTTGTGCAACTCACCTACTGCCACTGCTATCTCCCTCTCTATCTCTGCTTTTTAGCAATTAAAGCTTATTTTAGGAAGTTTGTTGAAAATTAATTTTGTAATTTTTTTTAAGAAAAAATATAAAAAAATAAAAAATTAATGTGACTAAAAATAAATTAGAAGTCAAAAATTAATTTTTATTCAAATTCCCAAAACACCCCAAATTCATCACTCATGAAACGTTTCTCACTATCTGTCATCTTTCACATGAATTATGCAGCTTTGATTTTCTGGCAACAATTGCAGACCATCTATATATGATATCTACTTTGATAAGCACTGCACTTTGTGATAGGTTGGTATAGAGGGTTCACAATTTATATGACCCCACCTCATTTATGTTTCTTTAGTGTTATTGGATTTTTTTATATTTGATATCATGATATGTGATCAGATTATTTGATTTGTGTATTTTATATTTTAAAAAAATAATAATTCACAAATAATTTTTGTTTAAGAATTTCAATATTTATTGGATCTTAAAGTATACTTAGTGATTAAAAAATAAGATTTTGCCCATACTCAAAATAATGAACACCTACATGACAGTGGCTAACCAACCTAACTGGGGAAAAACTTAAAAAAGGAAAAGAAGAAAGAAAAAAGGAAAAGGTAACATATAATAATTCTTGCAAAATAAAATTATGAAAGGGTTGGATAGTGCATGAAAAAGAAATAAGTGTAGTACCAAGCAAGAAACGCATTTACATAACTTTGAGAACATTTCAAGAGAATTCAGAGGTTAAGGAAATAATAAAATAAAGACAAACCAAAACTAATTTTACCTTTCCAATACCAGAGGCTCATATCGCATCTCTTCTGTAATTGGTGGTATAAGAGATTCTGGAACCCATTCATCACATAGCTCATCTATTTCCTAGAAAAACCAAGCAAACACCTGAACAATGGTACAAGAGCTACTATCTTGAAACAACGGCACATAAAAGACTCATAATAGTTGTTTGGGCCCTTCAATCTTAGTTTTACAACCATTCATGTATACATAGTTTTAGCCTCATTTACCTCATTGCCTTTAGAAGTCAACAAGTTCTCATAAACTTCAGCTCAATATGTATTTTCAATAATTTACGAATATAACTCCACCATCATTAACACTCTCAAATCCAAGGCAGAGTTGTTCTGCAATTTTCAAATTGGATAGACCCTATGTGAATGGATCAATAATTATCAATTTATCATCATACTTGCATTTGCAAGCAAGGAAACCTCGAACAGTTGCAAATCTATCTATATATGCCTTCCAAACGCACCTCAAGTGAGAACAACCAGTTTTCTTTCTTTTCTGAGGTGGAAATAACAGGTCCTACATTTTGTGTCTGCATATACAGTGTGTTACTTGGTGGTGGTGGTCGTGGTTTTTATTTTCTTTTTCTTTTTATGATCTTTCCATTACTGGGGACTATTAGTGTGATTTAGGCTAAGATGATATTGAATGCAAGGCATGTAATACCTTTTGTTTAGTGTGATGTATGAAATTTTCAGTGGTATCTATTTCACCTTTATTGATGTTCTTTTGCATAGTAAAATCATATTCACTTTTTGCTGATCCAAAACATACCAGTTGGTAGTATATGTTCTTTTACTTCTATTTTTTTTCTTGCCAGGTGTTCATACTCAAAGTATAGTCTTTATATGTCAATAAATTGATTTACATGGGTACTTCACACAATGAACATGCTCTTATTGACTAAGAAGCAGAGACTAAGCAGCCATTTTAATATTACTTTTATTTCTTTCAGCCCATATGGCACATTACCTTGACATCATAGATTATGTTATATGTTACTATTCATGATTGAAAGGCCAACCAATAGAAAAATTATTGAAAGGTGTTAAATAGCATTATAGAAGACTTTGTTTAACCAATGTGTTTATGAAAAATATATAGGTGATAAATTTATTTTATTCCCTTCCTGTAATTAAAAACAGTAGGTATGGTTTAACCAATGTATTTTTTTAGTTTATTTTTTCCAGTGCGTATAGTTTCTTCCATTGTTTGTTTGTTCGATTGTATTTTTTTCTTTTTTTATTATGAATTTGGGGTTGTTTGTTTCATGTTTTTTTTTTTTGGAATGTTCCATTGTATTTTTCAATGTGTTGGGTTAGTTTTACTTGATAGTTAGTATAAATTGTTGATTAAACATTTTTTTTTTTTGGTGGCATACATTTATGTTTGGACTTTCTAAATGATAATAATAAATTTAATTTCAACATTATAAAATTGAAGTCAATTGGGGGAAAAAAGAGTTCAAATTTGGACAATTGTTGTGTTTCCATTTTAATACTCTTCATGTTTCTAGGGATGATTTTAATTTTATCATTTTAATGTGATTGTTAAAATACATCATCGGACAACCACAATTATATAACCAAACATTTCAAGTTGAAGTACAACAGTTATGGACAATATTACTATTTTCGGTCAAGTGTTTTTTTTTTTCTTCTCCCCCCCCATAGAAATTTAAATACCTCTCTTATAATGTAAGGCCTATTTATTTATTTATTTCAAACTTATTATATCTAATTTTCTTCTAATAAATGCTTTTTCCCTCATACTTTTTAGGTGGATGAAGACTTACACCGAACGGTAATATCAAGAAAGAAATGATTTTGTTTTCTTATTTATGTGTACAAAATTTTATTTATCACTCTAAAGTTTTTTTTATATATAGATTCAATTTCTTCAAGAAAGAAATGTTAATGTTGTTGTCCACGATGAGGGTGACCTTAAATACTATTCACATTCGTGAGGTAAGCCTACAAGTAACTTATATTCGCATGCATTTTCTTATCATTTTAAAAATATATTTGAATTATATATTCTACTTATTTTTAATGCACAAAGGCAAAGGAAAAACACAAAGCAATATCAAAAGAGACAGAAAAAGCTATTCCTTCTAGCAAAGGAAAGGAACATGCAAATCCCGTAGTATGGTTTCTCAACATTTTTAAAAAGTTTGTTTTTCAATAATTTATTAAATTTTTGTTTTTATATAAATTTTGGTAAGAATTGCATAGTATCATATGCTCTTTTTTATGTATGTTTTTATGAGTTATTATTTTAAAAATATTTATTCAATTGTTTTGACTGATTATGAAATACTTTTCTAAACCATGTTAAAGTAAGCATTTGTACAACATGTTAATGCATTTGTCTGAACATTAATTTGAACACATGTTGCATTTACAACATATCATAATAAACATATAAAAGAAGAAAACGAAAAATGAAATGAAGTTTTTAATTATAGAATATGGATTTTTTTTTTAATTTTAATTTTACTTATAAGTTCTTAAGGAAAGAAGAAAAAAACAACAATCAATTTTAATATAACGGAAAGAACACGAAGAACGAAGAGGGAAGCGGAAACTAGAAAACATTACACACTAATATTCACATTATACGTACTCAATGATCTAATATTTATCTTTTCAACGTAGGACAAAAAAGATGAGTGTAATTAGCAATAGGAGTGTGGTCTCTAAAAAAAATAATAAAGCCACGCAAAATTATAGGAGGTGTATGGGAGGTTGGTTAATTTAGTAAGTTATTTTAATTTTTTTGGTTACTTTAGTAGGTTAAAATAATTATGTTCAGCAAGATTATTCAATTTTTTTATAATTAGATATGATATATATGAGAAAAAAATGTAAAATAATTAAATACATTTTTAACTTATTTTTTCTTTTAATATTATTTTAATCAAAAAAATATTTAAATACATACGACTCAAAAAAATGTTTGAGGTGACATTATTAAATACATTATATATATATATATATATATTATAAATAAACTAAAGTTTATATATGACTCAACTCAAACCACATTTTAAAATTTTAAAAATGTGTTAACATACGGCGATTTTAAATTCTATACTTCTTTTAGATGGTGAAATTCTATAAAAAGTTCAAATACGAATTAATATTTTAACTTAAACTTTTAGCAATGAATTTGATAAATTACATTTTAACTTAAATGAACCGCCATCGTACGATACCTGCTGAAGTCATGGCCGACGATGGTGTTGCTGTAGATGGTGGAGGAAGTCTTATGTGTGGAGTTTTATATTGCAGTGAAATTATTATCATCTTGAATTGATTTATTATAATTGATTTCTAT
>NW_021024548.1:44296-66190 GCF_004153795.1 Camellia sinensis
GATCAAATAAATATTACAAATTAATTAACTACGCAAGCTAATTAGATATTACAAATTGCCTAATCAACTAAGAAGCTAACTAAAGCTAGAAAAAAAAAAAAAAAGGATCATATATAGAGTGAGGTATAGATGTCTCATAAAGGATGGGTCTCGCATGTGGATCCGACATCATGTGCGTCTTACCTCTTGTGAGAAATCGATATCCATTTTGTGTTTAATCTTCTGTTCACTTAGGTAGTTTTAGATAAAACATAAAACTAAAAATTAAAAATTAATTACTGAATTTTTTAAGTTGAAAAAGATATTTGATAAAAATTTAAGTGTTGAACTAAAATAAATTGTTTAATATGTATTATGTTAAATTTAAAAATTATATTTTTCAATTTTATGTTGTGATAGTGAGTTGATGGTAGTAGTGGTGATGGTGGTGAAGGCAATAACGGTGTCTATAACGCCAACAACAATGGTGGTGAAGATAGAGTGATAGTGGTTGTGGTTAGGAGTCATCAATGGGATGGGTTAGGCTTATCCAACCCACAACTATTGTGTCCAAATCTCATATATTAATTGGGTTTTTTGAATTTTGACCAATCAACTTGTTGGTACGGGTCGAGTCTATTTAAAAAACAAAAATCACATTCCACTCATAAACCCAAATCTTAGAGACCAAAATTAGGGCTGAGCAAGAAATCCGTAAAATTCATAATCCGATCCAATAAGTTTGGATTGGTTTTTTGAATCCGTGGTTCGGTTCTGAATTGGAAATTTAAAAATTCGTAGGCCACGGATTGGTTCTGCATTAAACCTCACGGTTTTAGATTGGAACCGATCCGGACCTTATACAAATAGTCTATATTTATATTATAGACCCTCCCACATAATATCATTTTTTATTTCATATAAAAGCTAAACCAATTTTCTTATTGCTTTTGTTTGATGCTATGTTTAGTTTTAATACAGAGGAGAACTCCTTTGTGTAATGTGAATCCAGTTTTATTGCTTTTGTTTGATGCTAGGTTTATGTTTTAATGAAATTAAAATGTTCTATATTTTTTTTGTTATTTAATTATGTGAATCTGTGATCCTAAATCGATAAAATCCGTGTTTAAACGGATTGATTAGGATTGGTTCCACGATTTAAACGGATTGGATTGGTTCCAATTTTTTAAAAAACCGTAGATAATGGATTGGTCTTGGTTTTACCCCAATCCATACCAATTCGGACAATGCTCACCCCTAACCAAAATCAAACCGAATAGGGCTACACATTTTTCATTAGACTTATATTATTAAGTTATACACATTTTTTATTCACATATTTTAAATATTTTCATTAATTATTTTTTTTCTTTTACTTTCCAACATAATTTAAGTATTTTTTTTTTTAAATGATTCATCCACACAATTTCTCCTCCCAAATTCCTCCAAATGACATGGCAAGCAAAATTTGAAAAGTTAACCCACACTCCAATGTTCTTTCAAAACTCTCCTTACATGCATTTTGTCTTGCCACCTCATTAAGGGAATTGTGGAGGAGAGAAATTGTGTGAATATAGTACTGTTATATATATATATATATATATATATAATTTTTTTATATCTCATATAATAAAAACACAATAAAGTAACATAATGGAGTTTTATTTATAATACCTATAAATGGGAAAAGAAAAGAAAAAAAAGAAAACGGACTACCATCACACAAGGCTAGAAAACCCAACTCGGTTGACCTTTCCTAATTCGAATTCGATCATGTGCTACCTCTCTCAGACTCTCGAAAATGAACCCTTGAAGTTAACCAAATTTCATGCTTTGCAAAGAGAGAAAGAGAGATATGATTAGTTGCTGCTATTTTTTTACTCCATTTAAATCCTAAAACCCCATATAATATAATACACACACACATATATAATTATTAATGTATTTTGATGGATTAAATTTGAATTGAACAGTGTTAATTTTTTTGGATACATATAAAAAAAAAAATTGGACGGAATAGTTTGAGTCAGGTTGATGGGATGGTCAGGCTGGGTTTACCTATGCGGGCTCTTACAAGCCGAGTTCATGGGCAGGCTCAAGTTACAAACCTTTATGCAAAGCCTTGAATTATCTTTTATAGGTTGGGATGGGATGGGCACTCAAGTTGTCTAGGATGAGCCATGGGGCGAGTGGGACGGGTTGGGTAATGTAGGGATTTTTCGTCTACGAGCAATTTGATGACCCTTAGTTATGGTGATAGAGAGAGGTGATATAATCGAGATAAAACGAGGGTATCGGTAGTGGTGTAATGATAGTGGTGATTGTGATGGTGGAATGATGATGGTGGTTATGACAAAAGTAACAATGGTTATGAAGGTGAAAGGTTGTAATAGTTTTTGTGGTGATGGTAGTAATAATAGTGGTGTGTGATTGTGGTACCAAATAATGGGGGTGCTTATGGTAACAATTTCAATGGTAATGAAGGTTGTGGGTATGGAAGCATAGTGGTGCTAGTGGCAATATCGATCGTGGTGGCGGCAGCTAGGGGCGAAATTAGAAATTTTGTCCAAGAGGGCCATCTTTTATGCATAAAAAATACTGAGTTAGTATTGGTAAGATACTAATTGAAAATAATTTTTTATGTAAGCGTTGCGAAAGAAGTATTTCACAATAAAATTAACTAAATTTAACAAATATTTTTTTAGTTATTAAAAGTATTGAACTATTAGATATCATTATACAAATGGTTAAGCCATTGTTTTAAGCTATTTTATTGATTAACATAATATAGTAAATAAGAAGTAAAAAATGCTTAAGATCCCTAAAATATAACTCTTAAATTTACACTCAATAACGTTAAATATTCAGTTGATTATTTAGAAATCAATCAATTAAGACTCAATTTTTTTCATGTCATTGTAAATAAATTTAGGAGTGAAATTTTAGATTCTTTAGCATTACTCATAAAATATATACATGCCATTTTATTTTTGAAGTTAAAAAAATAAGTGACATGTATCTTTTATATTAATAAAATCGCCTCAATAAAATTGATGTTATTATTTAAAATATAAAATAATTAGAGATCATTTTATTATATGTTGTGAAATATTAATAAAATAAAAAATTAGTAAAATATTTTTTATAAAATTAAGAAAATATTTATAAATATAAAATTAATAATAAATTACATAAAATTGGAGAACCGGTGAGCGCGATTGTGAGGTTATAAGGTCGTGATGAGGTGATGAATTAATGCTTCCTGAGACTTCGAACTTTTCTATGATTTTGATGAGATGATGATTATGGAATAGAGTGTGGCCTACACGGATACTTTGATTACATTACCGAGTCGCGCATTTAAAGCACATGTGTGAAAGTTTACATACATCACACCTAAAATAATTGGATGACATAAGCTTACCTTAATAAGGATGACATCATTAGGAATGACGACGACAAGTGCGAGACGAGCGGGGTAGGGTAGGTTTATTGTCTAATAGGTTTCATACGAAAAATTTATCATATAAAAATGTCATTAATTGTAAATTTTAACGATAATTTATAAAAATCATGATAAAAAAAAGTTACTAATTGTTAATTTTTAGTGACGTATGTAAAAAATTATTTTTAACGACAATTATATCAAGACTTATTTTTAATAGGACTTGATGAGAATTAACTCTAACTATTAAGGCCTATTGATAATTTATCCTTATATTTAGTTTACTACGGAAGTTGTAAATATTATTAGAAACAAATAAAATTGATAAAATCCATTAAACCAATAAAATAGTGACAATTCAGATAATACACTAAATTTGATATTAAAATATGAAATCCGTTGTAATATGAGAAAATATTTGGATGTACAAAGTGTATACTATATACATTACAAATATACATGAGTTAGTTCACAAAATAATGTAAGTTCTTACAAATATACGTAAGTTGTGATTTTTTAAATTTTTATGAGTTAAATTACGTATATTTATGAAAACTTACACAATTTTTATGGGTTCTTGCCGTAGTGGCAACTGGCATTGTTGCCTTAAGATCTCGGCCATTTCTTGTACTATATATTATTTCCAGTCTATCAAGTCAGGCTGTGGAAGAGCCTTCCAGCTCGTATGCCCTTAATTTATCCACACTCTACACAAACTCTTATTAAACCTTGCCAATTACTGGGATGCCCAATACAAAAATAAACACAGATACACATGGGTACATTCGCACGTTGTTATATTCTCATTTTATGTATCGTCAAGACACAATTAATCACATACGTAACAGATGATTGCATACTTATCAGATATCGCATGCTAAACACTTATTAAATCATTATACACTTAGACCATGTTCATATTCCACATAGTCACCCATTTGCAGAGTCGAATGCACATAAGCAACTTTTCATGGTTCATATGTTCATATTTGTGCATTAAAGCAAAACAAACTTGTTGTACACATTAGTGCAACAATTCGTATCTCATATAATTGCATGTTCTCAACATTTGATTAAACTTGCATTATACTTTATACCAAAGATTCACAGGTATGCATATACTAAAGAGCATACGTACTCAAATAATTTGCAATGCAAGCAGATCACAAACTTATAACGTGAAACCGTTCACATTAAACATTTAAGCGTATTCTTGATGCTTTCAGATTCATACTTATCACATGAATGCATCCTAGATCTCTTCTAGATGCTTATTGCTCTTTTGGACAAGTGTGTGAGTTATAAACTTGTGCTCTGATACCACTCTGTCATGACCCGAACCCACCCCTATGGGTTAAGGGCATAACCGGCCAGTAATCACGAGATTACCTACGGCCTCAAACCAAATAAGACAAAACTCATCAGAGTAAAGGGGCCAAACGGAAGCAAATTTAAAACTTTGTCCGTAGAGCCGTGCTTATATGCACATCATAACATTCCATACATACATATATTAATAACTCACAACAAAAAGTATAGTAACATAAAGTTCTATATAGATAGGATCATTCAAATCTAAGCCAGCCAAAACAAAGCTATATACAGACGTACACCAAAGTCCTCGCCAACATGACAAAATAACATAGAATGGCAGAAGGGCGAAGATGTGTCTCGTGCGTGAGACACAAGGGCTGACTCTTCAAAACCTTAGCTGTTCCATACAGACTTCACTGAGGCTGGGTCTGGACCTCTCTTAGCTCACCTACAGCACATAAATGAGCGTGAGCGAAAGCCCAGTAAATAATATCAAATAAAGAAAATACATTGGAACAATATACATCAGACAGCCTTAGGCCCAATTCATATTCCTAGCTAGCATATAAATAGATATAGATCATACTGGCCTCTGGCCCATTCGTTCTATCATGTCAGACTGGCCTTTGGCCCATTCACACTTTCATGTCAAACTGGCCTTCGGCCCATTCAAACTTTTATGTCAAACTGGCCTTCGGCCCATCATGTCAGACTGGCCTTCGGCCCAGTCATTCATTTGTATCAAGCTGGCCTTTGGCCCATTTATACTTTCGTATCAAACTAGCCTTTGGCCCATTTATACTTTCATGTCAAAACGGCCTTTGGCCCATTCATTCATGTCAAAACGGCCTCTAGCCCATTCATCCATGTCAAATGGCCTCTGGCCCATTCGTTCATGTCAAAACGGCCTCTGCCCATTCATTCATGTCAAAACGGCCTCTGGCCCATTCGTTCATGTGAAAATGGCCTCTCGCCCATTCATTCATGTCAAAACGGCCTCTGGCCCATTCATTCATGTCAAAACGGCCTCTGGCCCATTCATCCATGTCAAACGGCCTCTGGCCCATTCGTTCATGTCAAAACGGCCTCTGGCCCATTCGTTCATTCGTATCAAGCTGGACTTGGGCCCATTTATACTTTTGTATCAGACTGGCCTTTGGCCTATTTATACTTTCATGTCAAAACGGCCGCTGGCCCATACATTTGGCATAGCAAACATTGTCCACCAATCAAATCCACAAACTCATAAAACTTACATTGAAGCAAACAATTGGACAACATATTTCAGATATCTTTGTCGAGATATTACTCACAATGATCGGTTGGTTGGTTTGCCCTAGAGCTCGACCCTACACATCCATGAACACAAAAGGGTCACAAACAATTCAGTCCGTTCTAAATTCACATTTTCCTCTTTAGGCTTCATTCTTATCTCTTTAACTCAATTACAATGCTCAATGCATGCCTAAGAGTACTCAAAAGTAAAAGAGGACGGAAAACGAAGCACAGAACGCATACACAAAATTTCAGAAAATAGGGTCCCCGCTCGAGCGGACCCAAGAGGCCTGCAAAAGCACTGGCTATGTCAAATTTACGCTCGAGCATGCATTCTGGCGCTTGAGCGGAAGGCCTCTCTACATGGCTCCCCGCTCGAGCGTGAACTTCCCCCGCTCGAGCGGACGCCATGCCTGCAAAATATGCTGGGAACACGTATTTCACGCTCGAGCGGCGGTTTCCCTGCTCGAGCGGACACCAAAATTCTGGAAAATCCAGAACATGTTCTTGAGCTTCAGCCTGATATTCAAAGGCTCTAAATGCATGATTTTGGCTCAAACTTCACGTATACATATCCTAACATGGTATAAACACCAAATTACAACACAATGAAGCTCAATTTCACAATTTAATCACATGCATGTCTCAAATTAACTCAAACTCATCACCAACACACTAGATTCAAACATGCAAGACTAAAACTCCCATGATTTTCACTTGCATGTGAAATATACCCAATATCCTCAACTTAATTGGTGAAGAGATGATCAAATACATGGACTTAAACTAAAAACCCAACATGGATCATACACATTGTGCTCAAATATGGAAATTCATAGTAATTTCCTACATGCATGCATCTGTTGACTTTAAATTCAACAAATACAACTCAATTTCCTTTTAATCAAACTAATTCATGTTCTTGACAATTAATCAAGCTTGAATCCACAATTTACAACATTAAGCTCACGAATTCCCTTACCTAGGAGCTCAATCTTCTAAACTATAGCAATTCTTCAGTTTAATCTTCAAATTCCCCAAACCTTGAGCCAAGACTACACAATTCTCTCCCTCTCTCTCTCTCTATAGCCGGCCCTCTCTCTTCTTTGAGTTCAAATCAGCCAAATGAAGCTATCAAGAGAGAATTGAGGGTGTAGTGCCTTAATACAACAAACCCCGCTAATCCCAATACAATAGTAATAAAGTAGTTGGGCACTAATTCATCAATTAAATCAATTTAATCTTATCCGAATCAATTTTCAATCAAATTTCACCGTAGGCTCTAAAAATTATGCCAATCACACTGGCGCAGTCAATTTCGATTTTTGTGGCCGATGGGCCTTCAATTTAATTTCCAAAGCAGATAATCGAACAGATATTCCTACGGTGAACAGATAGAAATTCAAAACCACATATATTCACATAATGGCACACAAAATCATATCAAACACATAATTATATTCGTATTAAGGGCCAATTAGCATAATACGAAACAGGGTTATCACAGTAAGCTTGAAAAGCTGTTCAAGCGAGCCCAGGGAGTTAACTCGATCCCGGATATAGAAGATAGATACACTGATTCGGCGGTGACATTGCCGGATAGATTCAAAATGCCCCACATAGACCGTTTTGATGGCTCGGGCGATCCTATGGTTCATCTGAGGCTGTTCTCGGATATTTTGCGCCCAATGGGCTTGATGAGACTCCAAAAACTGTCACTCTTCGGTCAGACCCTGTCGGGTATTGCGGCCATTTGGTACGCCAAGCTGGAGGACTCAGTGAAAAGGAGTTGGGAGGAGATGGATGAGGCCTTTGTCGCTTAATATTCATACAATACCCAGATCGAGGTCACGACTCGTGATCTTGAGGTGACCCGACAAGAGCCGAATGAAGGCTTTTCTGACTTTGTTACTCAATGAAGGGCCAAGACCTCCATGATGACAACTCGGCCACTCGAAAAGGATCAGATAAGGATGGTCGTGCGCAACCTACAACCCAAGCTGATACAGAAAATGATCGTCTTACCCCTTCCCACCTTTGCTGACTTGCACAAGATTAGGATATAGATTGAAGATGCTATGAAGCAAGATCTGATCGACCAGGAAAAGGATCAGCCGAAGAGGGCGTTTACACGCAGTTCGAATGCAGCTACAAGTAGTAGTGCAGCCGCAAGAACTTCTGATGTGGGCATGGTCACCACCATCACCCCAAAAACAGCCACACCCTTCATCGGTGCGTCCGGAACCACCTCTCAACCAACAAACTATCCACCCCAAGGCAAGAGGGTTTTTACCCCACTTTATATGCCTTTGTCTAAAGCTCTAGGGGACCTACTCAGGAAAGGACATCTCAAACCATTAGAACAACGACCTCTACCCGATCCTCTCCTTCCAAAGCATAACCCGACTAAATATTGTGCCTTCTATCAGCAGCGAGGTCACGACACCGACTTCTACTTCAGACTACGTCATGAGATTCAAGGTCTCATTGACAACAAGGTGATTGCACCACCTAACAAACCAAACGTCACCACAAACCCCCTTCTACCACATAACAACCCCTTCCTCCACCCAGGCAGATAAACCTGATTCAAACCATGGTCGTCCTGTACGACCCCACCATATACATCACTCCCTTCCACCTGCCCAAGCCTAAGGTGTTCATCTTAGATAGCACGGACTTGTGCATGATGAGCACTTCCCTAACCCTACCCAAGCCAGTGGTGGTGACTGTCGAAGACAAAGCTAGGGTGACCTTGGAGGAGAATGGGAATGTTGGTTCAAAACCTGAGGGATCTGCGAGCTTAACTGAGGAAGCATACAACCCGTGCAGTTATATTGGGTCAACAGATCAGGCTAAGCCAAGGGTGGAGTTGCCAACTAGGGCAGAGGTCAATGTGGTTTAGGAAGATGTGCCAAGTCATGGGTTGGATGATTTAGTGGAGCTTGAAGAGGACATTACTAATCTGCAGTTCTTTGACGAGCAAGATCCAGGGGATGTGAGCGTCAACTGGTTTGACCTGAATGGAGTGACAAATGCTACAGGGTGGCTTAGTGACGAACCAGATGTTGTTGAGGAGTCTCAGTTGAAACAAGGGTAGTCAGAAACTAGAACATCTACAGTGGTCGGAATGGCCGAGAATCAGGAGGAATCGCCGGAGAGCACCAGTGCGAAGAATTTTGCTCGGGACTTGGGCAGTTTGTGCATAGCAGACACAAAACAGGAGGACGCACTACGCCGATTCGAACAAGAGAAAATCGAGAATGATGACAGGACTAGAAAAGCCAAGGCCCCTGCGCGGACAGAATGTGTTGTGAGCACTAAAACAGCTACAGTAGAGCCGAATAGTTGTCTATCGGTTGCTGAGGGTATGTGGTGGGAAGACAACGATTTGCGTCTGGCCCATACAGATGAAGACTGGGGGCAGAGTCTCCTTAATGATACTTGTTATATTGAGGAGGTCAACCATATGACCTAGAGTGGGCGGTATTTCAAGCCCCCACACCTAGACCAGCCGGAGGCGTTCGGGAATGACAGAGAAGCTGAGAAACAGAAGGACAGATTGTTAGAGGAGGAAGCTGTACTGAAGCAGCTAAAGAAGATTCAAGCAGACATCTCCATCTGGGGATTGCTTATGGCCTCCAGGGTACATAGACAAACCGTCCTTTCAGCTATGGACAGGGCTAAGCTTTCAATTGATACAACACCCGAACAGTTGGTGGGATTGGTGTTCCCGGTGGTGCTACACCGACTCTGACCACTATAGACAAAGAACTACCACCTGAGGGCTTCGAGCACAATAAACCGTTATACATCTCTGTGGAATGTAGGGATAAATGGGCACCGGTTGTCGTAGTTGATACGGGATCTGTAATCAATGTATGTCCATCGTAAATGGTGTATGTTATCAGGTTGAAGCCCGTATATTTCGTTCCAACAGCCCAGGTGATACGGGCTTACGACAACACTAGTTGGGAGGAGATGGGGACAGTACAAATTAAAACTCAGGTTGACCCGGGCCAACAGGACATCGAATTTCATGTTCTAGATGTGCCAGCCAAGAATCGAACCGTGACGTAATAAATATATTAAAATTATATTTAAATAAAAATATAAGTAATAAAATTATAAATTAAAAATATTAAAAATATTAAATTATCTTAAATATTTGTCCTAATATTTTTTTTACTGAAAAATATAATAATATATTTTAAAATATTATTAATTTCAATTTTGGAAGATAAAATCAAATATTTAATATTCCCTCCATATGATTTTAATTCAAATAATTTGATTGAAAAGAGAGCAAAAATTTTAGAGGGATATCAAAATTTCAATATTCCCTCAAATACATTTAATTGAATCCCACATGGATTTTTTGAGTCTTTTTGAAAGAATTTTTTTCTTATAAATAGGTAAAGACTTTCACAATAATTTCATCAAGCTCTTAATGGGATTCCTCACAAGAGGAGACCCTTGAAAAAGAGTAATAAGAAAGAAAGAAAGAAAAGAAAGAAAGAAAATAAAAAAAAAACAAAGAAAAAATTTAAAAAAAAAATATGTAACCGGTCCGGTTCGATCAACCCGTGACCGGGTCGACCGGTTCACCGGTTTAACCGGTGGGTTCACCGGTTTTCAATAAATAGGCCGGTTTTTACAGTTGGCCGGCTTAAGGGGGCTGACCGGACCGGAACCCCATCCGGTCACCGGTTCAACCGGTTGAACCGGCCGGTCCGGTCCGGTTTTTAAAACCATGGTGCCAGCCACCTTCAACTTACTTCTTGGGCGGCCGTGGCTGCACCAAGTAAAGGTTGTCTCCTCCACTTTACACCAAATGTTGAAATACCCCCATGGGAAGGGGGTAGCAATAGTTTTTGGGAACTCTTCCATACATCTGTCGCCAGAAGTTTCTACACTGTAGACGCGCCCGCGGAGGGGGGCCTCATGCTACTACAGTTCGGACTCGCGATTTTTGTTGTCGCGGTTCTTAATCTGAACCAAAGAGTCGCAAAACCAGAGGCGCTTGGTTGAGGTTCACTGGCCACCGCACCAGTTATCTCTCTTGTTGACTCGTTGAGGTCGGGAAAGAGAGTGAGTAGACCACGGGATGAAGAGGCCATATTCTGGGTAACTGAACGGGAAGAAGAGACCATGTTTTTTGGGTTGCTGAGTGTTTCAGCGAAATAACAATTTCAGACTGATAATGTTCGAGAAGGATTGGTTACAGAGTGTTACAGAGTATCTCTCAGCAAACGAACAGAGTATCTCTCTCAGCAAACGAAGAGTTTTTTAGAGGATTTTAGCAGGTTTTTTTGTTTCAGCCTCTGCCTCAGACTCAGCCTTCGTCTTGGTTAAATAGCCAAGGCCGACACGCGCCTCGTGCGCCGCTCGGCGCTAGACGACAGCCTGGGCGCGCCTTTTGATGGCACGCCTTTTCATGGCACGCCTTTTTATGGATTGGGCACGCCTTTTGACAGATTGGGCACACCTTTTGAGCACGCCTTTTGATGGCACGTCTTTTGATGGCACGCCTTTTTATGGATTGGACACGCCTTTTGATGGCACGCCTTTTGAAAGATTGGGAACACCTTTTAAGGGTGCGATTTTTTAGGGGTCCGACAAGACTCTGTAAACTGTCCCGACATTGATTCCGGTTAGTTTCTACATGGGTCCGACAAGACTCTGTAAACTGTCCCGACATTGATTCCGGTTACCATACAGTGTCCTCTACAACGTTATGACACCACCATCCAGTGTCTTCACCAATGGTCTGAAACGACCATACAGTGTCTCTTATCCTCTTTTATTTTATTTTTTTTGTATTTTCTTGTTCTGTTACTCTCTCCAAACGCAAGTTGGTTAGTTCCTATCCCCCTTGAGTTTGCGGGGGGCTGTTAAAATTCACCTACTACACACCTACCACTACCACCTATTACACACTCACCTACTTCACCTACTCTCCACCCACCTACTACATACCTACTACACACTCACCTATTCTCTTCCCACATCCTCTCTTCTATATATAGGAATCATTGTAAAATATCAAAATATCAATCAATAATATATCAAATTCTTGCAGGTTGTTTTATACGGGCCTTATAAAAAATAGAGTTATTATAAAAATCTGTAGTATATTCATTCTTAGGGATTTGGGAATTTTTAGAAAATGGGTCCTAAAGCCACTAATTTGGTTGCTTTATACATGAGCCGACCTTGTATGGGAATAACATAAATATATATTTATGAAGGTTTGGGTCACATTGTTCGTCTGCTAACTTGGAGTAGAACTGCATGTGAAAGGGAAAACATATCACACATAAGGCAGCTAATTCAGAAGTCCATTTGCTGCAACTGTCTAGGCAATTGTTGTTTAATACTAAGACTTAGAAAATATGAGGAAGAAGAACTCCGAAAATATGAGGAAGAAGGAATATATTTCTGTTATATTCAAAACTTCTTATTTTACAAGACCAAATGACACTCCTTATATAGGAGATATTACAAACATGCATGATGGCCCAAGGAATCAAGTATGCAACTTTCATGTCAAATGATCATGCAAACCAAACAAACACATAAAGCCCAACCTCTATCACATGATCAAGAGGCAAGGCATGCATGCCAATGCAATGCAACCTAGGTATGCAAACAAGAATACAAGCATGCTATGCAACTACATGGCATACACAATGCTAACAACATAACATGCTCAACGCTTTGAAACATGGCATACACAATGCAAGATGGGCTTACACCAATACAAGTGGACCTCAGCCACACTCACATAGGAGGCCATAAGATGAAAATGAGACGCCTCGAAATGCGTGCGCACATGCACGTAAACCGAGGACCGACCCTAAGGCATGGAATGCCACTCTAACAAGACATGGCAAAACATGGAATATGATATGCAGACAATGCAAATTTCAGTAGCTAAATGAGGGGGAAAACATCCCCGAAACAAGGCGAAATGACACTCGATGCATGGAATCACTCCCGAAATGCAAAACTAGGTACATGAAATGGCTTACAGCTATACAAAGGATGCACAATATGGACATGAAGCATGAAGACAGAAGTATGGCACCCCCAAAACAAGCATTTTTATAGTTCAAAGCATGGCCAAACAGTAGGTAAACATAGGGCTAAATAAGCATGCAAAAATGGGGCTAACACATAGATTTCAAAGCAAGTAGCACATGGAGTATCCAAACAGTGTTGAGCCCTTCTTCAATGTTGAAGAGGGGCTCAAAATAAGCCTATTTACAGTTTACATCATGCTCCAAAACAGATCACGTATAGGCCAAGAATAACATGCAAGATAATGGCATTTAAGAGGGGTAATGAAGCAAGTGCAAGATACTGTCCTCAAACAGCAAGAGGTCCTTAATCAAACATGAAGAGGGCCTCAAAATATGATGATTTACAGTTTGGGTCAGAGCCCAAAAATGCAAGCAACTATGGCTTAGATATGAAGCAAGAAAAGACTAGAAAATGGAAGAGGAGGACTCACCCTTGAAGACCAACAAACCAGCACCTCTTGGACCACGTTTAGGTGCTCCTAAGCTCTGAAGAACAGCCTCAAGTTGCTTCAATGGAGTAAGGATGCCTTGTGCTATGATTTGATGAAGAAATGGGCCAAGAATAAGGGTGTTTGATCACTCTAACACACCCAAATGTAGAGAGAGAGGGAGATATAGAGAGAGAGGGTGATATATATGTTATATGTATGTATTAGGTCTGGTTTTGCTAAACCTCAACAATGGAGGAGGATGGCTTCCTTTTATAGAGCAAGGAAAATGACATAAAGCTTCTCAAAGAAGCTATACCAAAGGGTCAAAGGGACCAAGCTTCTAAGAGAAGCTAATGCAAAGGTGCAAGCTTCTTGAGGAAGCCAAGACAAGGGGTCAAAGCTTCCTCAAGAAGCTTTGAGCAAAGGGTGCAAAAAAAAGGGTCAAAAGGTGTGCAAAGGGTGCAAAACAGCCACACACTTGCATGGGGAGCAGGGTCTGTGCATTCCAGCTGCCATAGCTGGCATCCATTCAATCTGCAGAATGCTTCGGAAGGTCGTCGGCTAGCAAAAAAGGTCGGTCTGCTACTTTAATCTACCGGTCGGCAATCTATTTGGCCGGTCGGCCATCTGTTCTGGCCGGTCGACCATCTATTTGGCCGGTTGGCCATATATTTGGTCGGTCGGCAGGAAAAATCTACTCTACAGGTCCAACTTCAAACGGGCATAACGTCTTCATATGAACTCATTTTTAGGTCAATCTTGTGTCCATATTGAAGCCCCGGAAGTAAGCTTTCCAATGGCACCAGCCTTGCATCAAAAGTATTACTGTGCAAAAAGTTAAGCTTGTTTTAGTGAATGATGCTTAGTTTCGGTCCAACCGGGATGATGCCCAACTTCAACCAATCATATCTCCGCCCTCCGGTCTCGGATTTAAGAGATTCTTGAGTGAAAAATGAAGCCCCGGAAGTCTTCTTTCCAACGGTGGTGACCTCATAACTAAAATCCAAGTGTACAGACAGATAAGCCCGATTCAGCGAGGGTTGCTTGACTCGCTTCTACCCGGATTCATGCCGAACTTCTCCCAAACTAGTTTTCTCCTCTCTTTTCCTCTCTTCTTCAACTCCAAACCCCTAAAAAAAGTGTTTTGAAGGATTTTCCTCTCTCCTTGCCGAAGAAACTGAACATTTGCCCTGCACACCTTTCTCCGCCAAGCAAAACATCAGTGGTGCCCAAGTCTTAAGGGCGGTCAAAAATGGGGTGTCTACAAACACCGAAACGAAGTTTTGTTCGGTTGAAAATGTCTGAAACGCGAAGGAGATCGCGAATCAAACGACGAAACGAGAGCTAAAACGCACGAAAAGGCGAGAATCGAGGGAAGAAAACACTCTAGAGAGAGAGGGGGGCAATTTTCGACCAAAGGAGATGTGAAAAAATAGGGTTAGAAACCCTATTTTAAAAGACCCATGCCGAAATGACAGAACTGCCCCGATACACAGCTATACAAAGCATGCATAATTGGCATATGGAATAAAAAGACAGAAGCAAGGCAGCCCCAAAATAAGCATTTTACCAGTACAAATCATGGCCAAACAGCAAGCAAAGATAGGGCAACGATGGCATGCAAAAATGGCCCTAATTATGAGGTTATGAAGCAACTCACAGCTGCCGACTCCAAACAGGTTAGGGCCCTTCAACAACATTGAAGAGGGGCCCAAAATAAGACTATTTACAGTTTATGTTCTCCCGAAATGCAAGATTAAGTACGTGAAATGGCTTACAGCTATACAAAGCATGCACGATATGGACATAGAATGTAAAGACAGAAGCAAGACAGCCCTGAGACAAGCATTTTTACAGTTTATGACATGGCCAATCAGCAAGCAAAGATGGGGCTAAAATGGCATACAAAAACGGGGCTACCACATGGATTTCAAAGCAAGTAGCACATAGAGTATCCAAACAGTGTTGAGCCCTTCTTCAATGTTGAAGAGGGGCTCAAAATAAGCCTATTTTCAGTTTACATCAGGCTCTAAAACAGATCACACGCAAGCCAAAAATTCTATGCAAAATTATGGCATTCAAGGAGGATATTGAAGCAAGTGCAAGCTACGGTCCTCAAACAGCAAGAGGTCCTCAATCAAACATGAAGAGGACCTCAAAATATGATGATTTGAAGTTTGGGTCGGATCCCAAAGATGTAACCAAAAGGGGCTAAGATATAGGCCAAGAAAATGCACAAAAGAGGGAAAGTGGGACTCACCCTTGTAGAACCAATCCTTAGCAACCTTTGGACCGAGTTTGGGAGATTTTAACCTCTGGAGGAAAGCCTCAAGCTGCTGGAATAGGCGTTGGATGCCTTGTGCTATGAGTTGATGAAGAAATGGCCCAAGAACAAGGGTATTTGATGGTTGAATGAGGGAGATATGGAGAGAGATGGAGGGTTGTATGTATGTATATCAGATATATGTGGTATATCTCTGGTTTTTTTGCTTCAATCTCTAACCTAGACACAGGGAGAGGAATGGTGCTTATATAAGGCAAGGGAAGCATTTAACTTACAATCTAAGTAAAGGGAAAGGGTCAAAGGGGTTCAAGGGGGTGCAAGGCTTCTAGAGGAAGCTAAAACAGCTGGCCAAGCATCTCCAAAGCTTGGCCAAAGGGCTCAAGCTTCTAAAAGGTTAAGGGGTTCAAAGACTCACAAGGTGCAAAACAAACACACATGTGCGTGGGGGATCGATTCTGTGCATTCCAGCTGGCACAGCTGGAATCCACTCAATCTGCAGAATGCTCCGGAAGGTCGTCGGCTAGCAAAAATTGCCGGTCAGCAAAATAAAGTGCCGGTCGGCACAATAACTTTCCATCCGGATAAATACAGTGCCGGTGGATGGCCGGTAAGGTCAAAAAAATGGCCGGTTGGTGTCCAAATTGAAGCCCCGGAAGTTAGCTTTCCAATGGCGCAAATCTTGCATTAAAATTCCTCCTGTGGAAAACGTTATGCCCATTTTAGTGAAGCCGCGCAGATTCGATCCAACCGGGATGATGCCCGACTTCAACTGATCATATCTCCCCCACCCGGTAGTAGGATCGACCTCAAATTCGAGCGGTCTATCAGTTGGGTAGGCCAGTGCTTTGGAAGTCTATGGTGGGACTGGCCCTGCTGGAATGTCCGTATTCTCCTGGACAGTAGCTGTATCCCTATATATTGGAACCCTTGGTGGGGGTGGGTGAGAAGTAGAAGCCTCGGCTTGTTGTTGCTGCTTCTGTTGTTGGAGTTTAATAATTAGTTCAACATGCTGGGCTACAACCTCTATCTGGCAAGCGGTAACTTCCACCTGGCGAGCAGCATCCCGCTGCATGACCTCGATGGTCTGTTGAAACTGACGCATCATCTCTTCCATACTGTCTGAGCGGTACTGGTCTGTCTGAACAGGTGTATACTCTCTTTCTAAGGTGGAGGCACAAAACTGGGCCCTACTGCGCATAGGTGAAGCAGATAATTACCGCTGAACTGGCGACTGTTGAACCGGTGATCTATGCCTGACTGTCCTCCGTTTCGTAACCCGGGGTAATGAAGCAAGCACTGGTTATCCGTCAATAAGATCCCAAGGCGCGCGAGCCGAGACCTCCGGGAACTCCAAACAAACACAAACATGGAAGATCACCGCGTGTTCAAACGGTGGTGCCCAAGTCTTAAGGGCGGTCAAAAATGGGGTGTCTACAGTTGCCCCTCTTTGACAGAACTCGAAAGTCATAACAATGACGGGAGTGAATGTCAAAGCCCAGAGACGACCCATTTTTGACAAGGCCGAAGACTCAGACAAACAAACAAGACAAATAAGATATGTGCCCGGAGGCAGGGGCAAAATGCAAGACAATGCACGAAGCCGAGCATACTTATGATCATGCAAAGAAAGCTGTAATGAAGCAAGCATGCGACAGTTTTAAGCTAGCATACCAAACTAAACTACAATGCAGAAAGGATGTAAGAGAATTATGCAATTCTCACGAACATGTGCGATAGATACACAAAAAGTGAACAAAGTGTGATAGATACACTAAGTGGACAAGCATGTGTTATAGATACACATAGTGAAAAGAGTGTGATGGATACTCAAAGTGAACATGCGATAGATACACAAAGTGAGCATAGCGTGATAGATACACAATGCGAGAGTGTGTGGTTGATACACAAAGCGAACAGGTGTGATTGATACACAAAGCGAGCATGTGATAGATACACTATATGAAGCAAAGTGTGAGCGTGTGATAGATACACTAAGCGAGTGTGGTGAGCATAGTGTGATAGATACACAAAGCGTGAACACAAAGTGTGATGGATGCACTAAGTGAACAAAGTATGATTGATATACTAAAGGTGAACACGAAGTGTGATAGATGCACTAGGTGAACAAGTATGATAGATATAACTAAAGGTGAACACGAAGTGTGATAGATGCACTTAGTGAGCAAGTATGATAGATATACTGAAAGCAAACACGAAGTGTGATAGATGCACTTAGTGAGCAAGTATGATAGATATACTCATTGAATGGCAACGGAAAGTTGCCCCTTGTGTGAATGGCACCGCAGCGCATTGAATGGCAACGGAAAGTTGCCCCTTGTGTGAATGGCACCGCAGCGCATTGAATGGCAACGGAAAGTTGCCCCTTGTGTGAATGGCACCGCAGCGCATTGAATGGCAACGGAAAGTTGCCCCTTGTGTGAATGGCACCGCAGCGCATTGAATGGCAACGGAAAGTTGCCCCTTGTGTGAATGGCACCGCAGCGCATTGAATGGCAACGGAAAGTTGCCCCTTGTGTGAATGGCACCGCAGCGCATTGAATGGCAACGGAAAGTTGCCCCTTGTGTGAATGGCACCGCAGCGCATTGAATGGCAACGGAAAGTTGCCCCTTGTGTGAATGGCACCGCAGCGCATTGAATGGCAACGGAAAGTTGCCCCTTGTGTGAATGGCACCGCAGCGCATTGAATGGCAACGGAAAGTTGCCCCTTGTGTGAATGGCACCGCAGCGCATTGAATGGCAACGGAAAGTTGCCCCTTGTGTGAATGGCACCGCAGCGCATTGAATGGCAACGGAAAGTTGCCCCTTGTGTGAATGGCACCGCAGCGCATTGAATGGCAACGGAAAGTTGCCCCTTGTGTGAATGGCACCGCAGCGCATTGAATGGCAACGGAAAGTTGCCCCTTGTGTGAATGGCACCGCAGCGCATTGAATGGCAACGGAAAGTTGCCCCTTGTGTGAATGGCACCGCAGCGCATTGAATGGCAACGGAAAGTTGCCCCTTGTGTGAATGGCACCGCAGCGCATTGAATGGCAACGGAAAGTTGCCCCTTGTGTGAATGGCACCGCAGCGCATTGAATGGCAACGGAAAGTTGCCCCTTGTGTGAATGGCACCGCAGCGCATTGAATGGCAACGGAAAGTTGCCCCTTGTGTGAATGGCACCGCAGCGCATTGAATGGCAACGGAAAGTTGCCCCTTGTGTGAATGGCACCGCAGCGCATTGAATGGCAACGGAAAGTTGCCCCTTGTGTGAATGGCACCGCAGCGCATTGAATGGCAACGGAAAGTTGCCCCTTGTGTGAATGGCACCGCAGCGCATTGAATGGCAACGGAAAGTTGCCCCTTGTGTGAATGGCACCGCAGCGCATTGAATGGCAACGGAAAGTTGCCCCTTGTGTGAATGGCACCGCAGCGCATTGAATGGCAACGGAAAGTTGCCCCTTGTGTGAATGGCACCGCAGCGCATTGAATGGCAACGGAAAGTTGCCCCTTGTGTGAATGGCACCGCAGCGCATTGAATGGCAACGGAAAGTTGCCCCTTGTTTGGATGACACCGCGGTGCATTGAATGGCAAAGGAAAGTTGCCCCTTGTCTGAACGGCACCGTAGTGTATTGTAGTCAGTCCTCAGAGCGATGTCGGAGGGGTTACGATACATTCCAAAAAGGATACACCTCGTGCATGCCGACTGACGATAAGCTACACATCGAAGACATGAGTTTGAAAATCCTGCAGAAACATTTTGAGCTGAAAAGAGTAGGTCCTTCTTGCGCTTTCTTGACTGTACTTCCAAACCGCAGTTATTACCTTTCCTTTCTGGCTATGTTCACAACTTTCCCTATTCTCCAACGGGGTGACAGACTAGGTTGGTTCAGTATCCAGAATTGAGGTGCATACACGCTATCTCAACCTATGGGGCTTCCATACAGATTTCAAGCCGAGGACACGCCTCTGGGTATTTAAACCAGACTTTAGTCTCGGAAATCCCGAACCTTTACGTTCTAGGCATCAGCCATTCGAACTCTAGTTTCCACCGTCGTAGCTGGTCTCTTAGGAACTCATTGCGAACACAGCCAAGATGCCTCTGGCAGGGAATGGTACTCAGGGAGAGCACTTTTGATTGCCATTTTGGCTTGAAGGAGACTTGATCTTTGAGCTTGAGGTAGAGGCACATTCATACTTCGGAGCTTTGGCAAGATTTGAAGAGGTACACACGGAATGTAGTCTTGGAACTTACTGAAGTTGAAACAAACTCAGATGCTCGACATTTCCTCTTTTGCTTTTGCTTTGTAGTCTGGAACCCATATGGTTTCAGATGGGTCATAGTTTTGCTGTTCTCGCGATGCTCGACATTTCCTCTTTTGCTTTTGCTTTGTAGTCTGGAACCCATATGGTTTTCAGATGGGTCCTAGTTTGCTGTTCTCGCATGACCTGGGTTGAACCCTGAGGTTTTATGAAAGAACGAATCTTGTTTTTGCACAGATTTGGAGAACGGCACGATGTTCGGAGCGCAAAACGTTTTTATTTTTGAATTTGATAAATGAGCTTTTGACCGGGTATCGAGCCTGCGACTGAACACAATAAGACAACTCAACACGGAAATGAAAGGCCCACGACCTAAACACATCGAGTAACACTCGAAACGACTCAAAACAAGAATCGAGATAAAACAAAAAGACACGACACTCAGACGTGCACAGGGGGCCTATTTCACCGGGTAATGTTTCCCACCCTTTCTCATTTGTGATTCTCACATCATTCGGCCCTCAAGCTCTGTTTTTCTGAAAAAGCCCTTTTCTCACTTTTTCTCTCATCGCACATCTCTCTATTCTTCATTCTCTCATTTTTCATCCCTCCCCTCGTGCCCCTAGCATTCTGCTAGATTCTCTTTCCTCTGCTCACAACAGTGAGTTTCTCTCGCAGAGGGGTTGCGCCACAAACGGCTGTGTAGCAAATCTGCAGCTAACATCGGTTGAGGATGCTCTGTTGGGGAGTTTGGACGTGATCAGATGCGTCCAGACAAAGAGAGTGGAATATCTTGATCCATTCCGGTAATATCTTGATCCGTTCCCGTTCGTGCTTCGCACTTGACTTGATACCTCGTTGCTTGGAGGATGGAAGAGCTTTCAGCCCTTTGTTGTTGACTTCAATTGTGCCCTTTTCTGGCAGGTAGAGTGTCCTTCTTGGCAAGTATGTTGAAAATGGGGAAAAGACAGGAAGCCTGACTCAATTGTGCCCCTAGTTCATCATTTTGACCATTTTTTATTTTGTTTTCTTTTGTTTTTTTTTTTTAAAACAATTTTGACCAATATGAGAGTTAGATTAGCATGCTTATTCGATTTTTGATTTGAAATCATGCAAGTCAGGCTATGAGCACTGAAAATTTTCCAATTTTGGGTCCAAGAGATGGTCCAGTTTTTGGAAAAGATGGAATAATTTTCGAGAAAAGTAGTCAGCTTCCGTAAAAATTCTCAAAAACTATTTTTGAAAACGGCCAATGCTTAACAAGCACGGAACCCACTCTTGAGACGCACAACCTCAGATTTGGAGGAAAATTGCCCCTTGCTCAAAGAGAGCTGCATGGCAACGAAAAGTTGCCCCTTGTTTGCACGGCACCGCAGCGCATTGAATGGCAACGGAAAGTTGCCCCTTGTCTGAATGGCCCCGTAGTGTATTGTAATCAGTCCTCAGAGCGATGATTGCAACCGAACTCCCGGATACAGAAAAGACAAAGATGACTAGAACCATCACATGGACACAAGTTGAATTTGAAGTATTTTACGGCTGGACTTCAGAATGAAGTTGCCTACGTATCCCAAACATGGGAATCAAGCCTTACGTAGTTCGGGGTTAAGGTACACTCGGGTATTTAACCTCTACTTTTTAGGCTCTAACTTTTGCCAAGGCGCCCGATGCGGGTTTTCAACCTTGCGAGCTTTGTTTTTCTTCTTCTTTTTTCAATTTTTGTATCTTTTCATTCTTTTTCATTCTTCTTTTTTTTTTTTTTTTTTTTTTTTTTTTTTTTTTGCTTTTTTTTTTTTTTTTTTTTTTTTTTTTTTTTT
>NW_021024548.1:73471-92954 GCF_004153795.1 Camellia sinensis
GAATCACAGGACTCACTTCACACCAAGGCTCCCCCGGAAATGAGGACGGTGACACCGGAGAGGACAAGAAATAGGACTGGGACTCAAAGAAAGTTACATCCATGGACACAAACCACTTACGGGAGGAAGGGTGGTAACATTTATACTCCTTTTGAGTAGGAGAGTAACCAAGGAAAACACACTTGAGGGAGCGAGGGTCCAACTTACCACGAGAGGGAGAGTGATTATGGACAAAACAGACACAACCAAATATTTTGGGAGGAATAGAAAACAAGGACAAAGAACCGAGGAGGATGTGAAGCGGAGCCTGTTTGTCCAAGACCTGGATAGGGAGACGATTAATAAGATGGGCAGCGGTGAGAACAGCGTCAAAAATGGGGTGTCTACACACATTCATAAAAAAACACATGCACCGAGCCATGTCAAGAAGATACCGATTCTTGCGTTCGGCCACCCCATTTTGTTGGGGGGTATTGGTGCAAGAGGTCTGATGGATAATGCCATGAGTAGAGAAATATTGTCCTAACCCAGAAGCTATGTATTCCCCGCCATTATCAGAACGAAATATTTTGATAGTGGCCCCAAACTGAGTACAAATCATCTTATGAAAAGTGCGAAACACAGAGAAAACCTCACTCTTATCTTTCATGAGATACACCCAAGTAGCACGAGAAAAATCATCAATAAAGGTAACAAACCAGCGATGACCTTTCACAGACAGAACACGAGAGGGACCCCAAACATCAGAATGTATTAATGAAAAAGGAACGAAGCTTTTATTCAAACTGGGAGCAAAAGAAGCTCTATGTTGTTTTCCAAGTTGACAAGACTCACAAAGAAAGTCAGACACATGATGATTTGCGAAACTAGAAGGAAATAAATGCTTAAGTAAATGAAATGAGGGATGCCCAAGACGCCGATGCCACAGCCATACATCAGCGGAGGTAGTAGAAGACGTGGTAGTAGAATAAGCAAGTTTGTCCGGTTGATCTAGGAAGTAGAGACCATTTTCTGCACTACCACTGCCAATCGTCCTCCCCGTGACAAGGTCCTGAAAAAGACAATGATCAGGAAAAAACGTCACACGACAATTCAAATCCTGGGTAAGAAGACTTAAGGATAACAGATTAACAGAAAACTTGGGAACATGGAGAACAGAAGATAGATGTATGGTAGGAGTGACTTGGACTAAACCTGTTCCAGAAATGGAAGAAACAGTACCATCGGCAATCCTAACTTTGTCCTGACCTGAAGAAGGCTTATAGGCAGAGAAAAGATCAGAGGAGCCAGACATATGATCTGAGGCACCAAAATCAATAATCCAAGGCAATGATGTATGACACAGGAAAGCACAAGGAACAGATGCTAAGTTACCTGAGCGGGCAAAGGACGAGGAAGCGGTACTGAGAGCAGTAGAAGATCGGCGGTCCAACAATTGGCGCAAAGCATCCTCCAGCTCAGTATCAGAAGCTTGGGTAACAGAAGTAGAATTAGAATCAAGGGTATCAATGGCACTAGACTGATGAGCTCGGGAATAGGAACCACGTCCTCGAGATTGGCCGGACCGACCTCCTCGAGAACTAGACCGATCACCTCGACCCCCGGTTGGAGTCCCATGAAGCTTCCAACACGTCTCACGAGTATGCCGCGGCTTCTTGCAATAATCACAGAATACAGACTCCTTAGCAGCAGACGGAGGAGGCAGGTTGAGGCCATCTCGAGGAGTAGACAGTAATGCGGAACGGTCAGTGAAGACAGGGGACATCATAGCAGACCGACGACTCTCCTCATTTTGGACATAGGCAAATGCCTCCTGAAGTGAAGGAAGAGTGTCCATACTCAAAACTCGACCCCTAACTGGATCATATTCCACATTTAAGCCGGCCAAAAATTTAAAGACCCGTTCCCGTGCGATGAACTTTTTGTACCCGATAGAATCAGTAGGGCAAACGGGCTTATAGTCTTCCAGGTGGTCAAGGCGTTTCCAGCCGTTGGTGAGGAAAGTGAAGTACTGAAGAACAGTCTGCTCCCCCTGAAGTGAGCTCTCAATAGATCGGCGCAACTCAAATGCTTGTGAAAAATTTCCTTTACGGGAATAGGTAACAGCCACAGCCTCCCAAACGTCCTGGGCAGTCTCCATAGACAAGTAGCCATCACCAAGTTCTGGAACCATCGAGTGGATTAGCCAACTCATAATCAAAGAGTTGGTAATCTCCCATTGGTCATAACCTGAGTCAGTGTGTGAAAAATTTCCTTTGCGGGAATAGGTCACAGCCACAGCCTCCCAAACGTCCTAGGCAGTCTCCATAGACAAGTAGCCCTCACCAAGTTCTGGAACCATCGAATGGATAAGCCAACTCATAATCAAAGAGTTGGTAATCTCCCATTGGTCATAACCTGAGTCAGTAGTACTAGGTGCCTGTATCCTGCCATCAACATACCCCATCTTCCCTCTGCTTTTCAAAAACATAGTCAAACTTTGAGACCATGCTAGGTAGTTCTGACCATTAAATAGAGAGGTGGTGATTTTCAGACTAGGGTTGGGGTTCTCAGTCATGGTAGTAGGTAGAATGGGACTCTCACTCTTTGGTGTTTGAGAAGAAGGGGACACACTGGTGGAATCTGTCATGGATACAATACTACCAAACCCGCAACAAAACTAGTGGAAATCACAAACCCGGAAGGTGGTAGTGAGATAACAGGTACAATGACCACTATAAAGACATAACAAAATTAAGAAACCATTTTTTTTTTTTTTTTTTTTTTTTTTTTTTTTTTTTTTTTTTTTTTTGGATATGTAGGTAAATAAGTTTAGTTAATACGACTGATTGATAAGTACCTAATATCATTTAATTTCACCAAATTTTGTGTTTTTTTTTATATATATATATTGATTTATTTATGTATACATGTATTTATATATAAATATATATAACAGGCTATATTTATATATATATCAGGATATATATATATTTATATATACCAAGGCTGAGATCATACCACAGTGACAGAGGCTGAAGACGATGACGACGAGCGACGATCGACAGAGGAAGGCGAGGAGATCGACGAGGTTGCTACATTGTAAAGGATTCAAAATTCAAATCAAAGATAATTGATTTTTTTTTTCTTGTCATTTATATTTTCTGCACTTTATTTTATACACTTCATTTTCGAAACATAGGAGTAGAGGTAAGTTCTATGTACTTTATTTTATGTACTTTCTTTTCGAAGCATAGGAGTAGACATAAATTAATAGTTAGTTTGATTGTTCACTCAATCATTTTTCTCCGTCTCCCTCTTTTTTTTTAAAAATTTTTCTTTTCTCTACACTTTGCAATTTTGAAGTCCTCTTCATTGAGGCAAAAGAACCGTCAATGCAATTGTTTGATAATTGGCTTGAAATTAATCTGTAAGGATTTTTCAATCCTTACTGGCACGCTTGCATTTATGATATTTTTCTTCGTAGGAAAAATAAGCCAACAATATGATATACACTTTTTTTAAGGTGTGTATAATAGAATTTTCCTTATACACACAGCTTATAATTTATTTAAGAGTTTGTATCAAATTATTTAGTGTAACTTTTGATTATAATTTATTAGATAAAAATAATTTTAAAAAAATTTAAAAAATTAATTTTTCAAAAGGTGAGGGAGGGATGATTTTTCAAATAATCTCTGCCAAAGCCCTTGTTTAGCATATTAGTTGGGTTCGTTTTTTGGCTAAAATAATTACAAAAAAAATAAATAGGTTAAAAAATCAATAAGACAAAATGTTACATTCAAACCATAATCATTTCATTTTTTCTCTCACAAAAAATCCAAAAATCAAAAAATCCAACCTAGACGAGACTTTTTAATCCCATACTAAAATAGCTAAAAAGCAAAAAAGTCAAGCTACTTTCCAAACGAAGCACCCATTGTCTTTTCCTTGACCTACATGTTTCACTCTCTCCTCTTTGAAAAAAATATTAATTGATCTTGGAACGCCACGCAATCATATTCCAAACTAATCACAATTTACCATATCTTTTTATATTCTTCAATTACTCAACACAAATTTATAAATTCCACGTTTTTTTATCAATCATTGGCCACCACGGGCATCACATAACGATGTCGCATGACCAACCAATGGCTTCTCCTTTGATTGTTTGTACAAACAATGGTGCTACATGCACCAATTAGTATACACACTAATGTACCAATTAGTGTTATGTCATTATTACTGAGGGGGGAGGTTATAGCGACCCCGGTCTTTTCCCATTTGATTATTGTATCCGGACTTAGGTTCCGTTTATTCTGTCATTGTATTATTGTTGTCGTAGTCCTTTATTTTCTCATTTGGAGTTATAGGATGTGTTGGGCGGGTTTGTTTCAGGTTGGTTGGGTTCGTAAACCAAGTGTTGCTGTCCAGTTTTTGGGTTGGTCGCTCGAGCCAGGGCTTGGTCGCTCGAGCGAGGGTTGTATTTTGTGTCTTCTGGCTCGATCCAGCTTTGCTTCGCTCGAGCGAGCGTTTGCGTCTAGTATAGCCTGAGGGCAGTGCTTATTCGCTCGAGCGAGATTTTCTTCGCTCGAGCGAGCGAGGTGTATGTTTTCGAGTTCCTCGCTCGAGCGAGATTTCTGTCGCTCGAGCGTGCTGCTGGGTTGCAGACCTGAAGCATTTCATTTTTGGCTCGAGCGAGCTTTTCTTTGCTCGAGCGAGGTTTTCGTGTGTCTGGTCGCTCGAGCGACCAAGTCTTCGCTCGAGCGAGTCTGTCAGGTTTAAATAGGCAGCAGCGTGTTTCAGATCAGTTTTTCATACACTTTCAGATTCCAAAACCCTAGTTACGAGTTCTCTCTCCCTCTACACACCTTCTCTCTTAGGATTGATCTACTTAGAGTGAGTTTCTACCTTAGATCCTTTATTAAAAAGATAGAGTGAGTCGAGGGCTTCCATTTAATCTGAACATTTAGTGATTTGGAGCACATTGAAATTTGGATATTTATCTCTGTCTTCTCCATTCGGGTTATTTCCCTCGAGGTAGGGATTTCCTACTCCATTTTATAAGTTTTGTTCTAAGTTCTGGCATTTTAATAGGTTGGGGTATTTTGGTAATTTTGGAAAAACCCTAGTTGTTTAAATAAATTGAATTTGTATATTTAATTTATAGGACATTGGGGAACTAGTTAAATTCATGAGTTTGAGCAATCTATTGATTAAATGGGGTAGTTGGTTAATTTAAATCACCTCGTCCATTTAATTGTTGAGTTATTTATTTCCAAGTCTAGAAAATAACTGTTTTGGGCTATCGGTGGAGGATAGTCGTGAATTGTTGTAGACACTGCATGTGGATTAGGGATAACTGAAACTAATCATTGATTAAGTCATCAATTTTGACTGTTGAATTAATACAGACATTATGTGTATTGATTGTGTGTTGTAATGTTATGTGTTTACATACATTGTTTTGTGTGGGAGGAGATAGGGGATGTACTCCACGGTTTAGGGGAAGATAGGGGATGGACCTCTAAACCGGATTTGTTTTGGGATGAGATAGGGGATGGACTCCATTAGCATCACTTTTATGTGTGCTTATTTATATTGAAGTGTTTTTATTGATACAGCACTAAATGTGTATCAAACTGGAAGTATGAAGTGTTTTGATTTGAGCCTGAGTCTCATTTGTTTGTAGACATTGGAAGAATGTGAATATGATATATATATAGTGCACTGTTGTAAGTTTGGCCAGGTTCTGAGCCTTATTGATAATGTTGGAAAGTAAAACGTGTCTTAGACATTAGTGTCATGAGATAGTTTAATGATATAATTGATTATCTAGGTTAATCATCTATTGAATGCTATCGCTTTATTCATTGCTTATATTTGGTTTAGTATATTTCTACTGGGCTATGGCTCACCCTATATGGGAACATCATTTTCAGGTTCAGGTGATAAGCTACCTCCGAGAACTTAGCTTGGAAGGACTTGGATTTTGAAGACTATTTTTAGTTATTTGTTTTTATTTGATTGTACATGTAAACACTCAAGCCTAGCGCTTTATTTGTATTTGAGTTAGAACTCATACTTTTGTGTCCAAGTGTTGGCTTGGAAAGATGTAAGCCTGTAGGGCATTTAATTTGATGTTACATGTCATGTTTTCATTTAGTAGTACTCTGATGAATGAGATAATAAATTGCTTTCTTTTAATATTGCATGTCAATGATATATATATTATGGGTTTATTTTGAGGGCGTGACAGAAGGTGTCTGACCTGTTGCTTAAATTGGTGTTCTAGCGGAACCAAATCAAGGATTGTGTCACTTTTATGGGTGTGCTTCGTTGTTATACGTCATGGAGAATCTTGGTTGATTGTATTAACTGGTGGGGTGAGACATGGTGCTTTCATGTTCTGTCACTTCTTTGCTTGATTGTGTTGGACAATCTTCACTGTATTTAAAAGATTTAATTCTATTGTGTACAAAACAACAACTAGAATTTAAAGAAATAAAGAAAATGAGAGAATTTGTTTGATTACAAAAATCAAACTCGAAATAATAAATAAATAAATAAAACAGATTTTATTTTGTTACAAAAACAAAATTAAAATCTGATTTAAATAAATAACAATAACGCAAAAATTAATTAAATAACTTACTTGATTTAATTTCTTCGAATTATAATCTGATCAAGTCCAGTGTTTGATACTGTGTCCTTAAGACAGATTCGTCCTCTCCAGCACTACAAATTGTTTGCCTTACGAACACACTAAGTGTTTTCACTCTTTCTTTCAGAAATAAAATACAACAAAATGAAGAATAGAATAAGCAGAGGTGAAATACGAAATTTCGGAATGAAAAACATCAAATGAGAGTGGTCCTATTTATAGATATAAAGGTGACTCTTGGTTTTAAATTGAACAGGTATGATACCTGTTGGTTTTCAATTCAATTCAAACAAATTTGAATATGTTAATAATTTCAAACAGATAGCAAAAAGGGGAAGGGCCCTATTTGGGTGTGCACTAATTCCAAACTAGTTTATTTCTGTTTGAAAACGGGAAGGGCCCTGTTTGGATGTACAGAAAATCCAAATCAGTTTAATTTGAATTCTGGATTTTATTTTTCCAAAAAATAAAATTAAATTCAAATGTTTTTGGCTCAAAAAGATTAGAAGCACACACCACGCACCCGCGCCCAGGCCACCCAACCAGACGGCGGCGTGCGTGGTGATTTTTGGGTTCAATGGGTCTAGCCCATTTTGCCCATAACCTCTCCCTCTAAAACACTTGGTACCCCTTGGGGCACACCCCAAGTATCTAACCCAAGCCTTATAAACCCTTTCAAAACTTCCCACCAAATCAATGTGGGACAAGCCACTTCGAATTATTTTTCTGTGAATTGTGTTTATGACTGGTTTGTTACCACTTAGGAGCATTGGTGAACGTTTTGAGATTGATTTGGAGAAATGCTTGCCCTTATAAAGTGCAAACCTTTTCGGTGGCTGATGTGGAAGGGAAGGTTGAAGGTGACTTACTTGTTGCTTAAAATTGGTGTTCTAGTCGATCCAAATCAAGGATTGTGTCACTTTTATGGGTGTGCTTCATCGTTATACGTCATGGAGAATGTTTGTTGATTGTATTAATTGGTGGGGTGAGACATGGGTGTTTCCATATTCTGTCACTTCTTTGCTTGATTGGTGGCAAGGTGTTCGAGTAAGGAAAAAGTAAAGAGTGATTTGGGAAGCATTATCGTTTGCTATTATTTGGACAATTTGGTCTTTGAGATATGACTTAGTCTTTAATCATATTTAGCCTAAACTGATTATGTTGGCATTTTGGGTTAAGGTTAAATCTAATTTCGAAGAGTTCTTGATGTCAAATTTTGTGTTCCAGCTGCAGCAGATTAGGATTTCACTTTGAATGTTTGGCTGTTTCGGTACTAGAAGCATATTAGGATTTCTTTGTTAAAATCCGGGAAAGTTACGGGGCTGGTTTGGTAGGATGGGAGATGTGTTCTGTCTTGAGCGGTGTGGCATTCAGTCAGTTGGATTTGCTTCGTTTCTACCATCAGTCATCAAGCGGCAATGTGGTGATTCGGGTGGTTGTAATGTATTGGAGTGGGTTTTTGATTTTGTTTTTGATTGGGTATGGGGTTGGTGTCTCGTCAATTGTTTGGTATGTACTTGCATATGATTGAGCTTGCTCTCTGATGCTAATCTAGTTAGGATTGGTGAGTGTAACCATGATGTTTGAAGCACTTGTCTTTTCTTTATGATATTTTTTCAATGTTGCATATGTACATTGATTTTCATCAATAAAATGTTCTTTTGTTAATAAAAAAAGAAAAAAAGTGATATGTGCACATTATTTTTATTCAAACTCGTGTATTAATATTGGTAAAAGAAAAAAATTGCATGCTATTAGAAGTCCACTTCTCTCTCGGTCCCTCTATTAATCAAACGACCACTCATTGCCTTAAAGCCTACCTCTTTTACCCATAGTCCAATCCACTATTATACCACCACATCTTGCACCTCTTAGTTCACTTAGCGACCTTGAACCATCAGTTTCTCCATTGAGCAACCTGCGCCACTAGTTGAAACCACCACCCTACAACCCAATTTCACTGCTTGGAACTGCTACCTTTTCGTCCTTGAAAGTTGTAACCCACCCCCACCTTATTGTCGCCTTTTTTGCCCATGGTTTCATCCACTACCGAACCAACCCAATACTATTATCAATCCAAAAATCATCACCACTATAATGAGAATGTTTGGTGTGGTTTATTTTGGCCAATTTATAACTTCTAGTTTTGAAAAAGTTATTTTGAACTATTTGGTTAAACTTATTTCAAATAGTTTCTGATTCTAGTAATTTATTTTAACTCAAAAAAACTAATTCTAAGAAGCTGCTCACTCCTTACTTCTGATTATCAGCTTCTGCCATGAACTTGTTAATTCAAAATTATACTATTAGGGCATGTTTGATTTGGTGGATTAAAGTATGGGATTGAGATTATTAATCCGTAGACCGAATTAACCTATGTTTGTTTTAACATTTTGGTTTAGGATAATTAATCTAACAAATTTGTAGGATTATTAGTAATAGAGTAGGGGTAGGATTATTAATCCAATGGATATTAATCCAATTGGATAGTGAATACCACACTATAATTTAATAGGATTATTAATACTTCACTATTAGTTTTGTGAATCAAACATGACCTTAGATCTTTTTATTTTTTATTTTTTAAAAAATAGGAAAAGACCTAAATGGATTATGGATTATAGATTATTATTATTATTTTTTACGAGAAATGTAGACAAGTAGTGAATAACAAAAAATAAAAGTTAATTCAAAAAATATTTTTACAGCTTATTTAACAAACACTACTCAGCAACTTAAATCTATAATCTAACAGTTACATCAAATAGATTAACAACTTCTGATTAAAATTATAATCTATAACCTGTTACATAATAATTTATAATTTATTTTAAAAGTTATATCAAATAGGGCCAATACTTTGGTTTTCAAAATTTTTGTCTTCTTGTAATTGTTTTATATCAAAATTTGAGGTTGATGGTTCGTGATCTTGGCTTCACTACAACCATCTCATTGTTTGGACGAGAATAAGAGGATGAGATGATATTGCTGTAGTTTTTTTTTTTTTTTGACAAAAGGGAGGTTAGAAAGAGTAGAGGCTACTTGGTAGACAGGATGGTAGTGCACAATGGTGAAAATAGGGAGCATGAGAACCAGGGCCGGCCCTGAGTTCGTCGGGGCCTAAGGCGAATTTTAGAAATGGGCCCTTTTATATTGAAAAAAAATTCATAAATAAAACGATAAGTTACAATTTTTTTATTTGTTTGTAACCATAAAAAAATTTACTTACACATAAAATCATTAAAATTATAAATAAAACAATTTAATAAAACAAAATTAGAACAAAAAAATTAGGAAAAAATTATTCAATTAAAATTGATAAAGACCTAGGTAAAAAAATTTGAGCAAAATTATTTATTCCACTAAAATCTAATAGATAAAGAAGGTAAAAATAAAAAATAAAAAAAATAGGGCCCATATATTATTTGCTGAGGTAGTAAGGAGCGGGTGGTTTGATGATTATTCATGTTCTTTACCAAAATTCCACCAAAAGGTGGATCATATTCACCACCTCGATCACTTCTTAGTTTTTTTGATTTCTTACCAATTTGATGTTTCAACTTCATTCTTATATGAATGAAAGTTTCCAAAGCTTCATCCTTGGTCGAATTAAATAAACATAACTAATGCTAGATATAGTCATCTATAAAAGTGATTAAATATTTTTCCCACCTCTGGTTTGAATTGATTTAAAATCACAAATGTCACTATGAATTAATTCAAGTGGTTCCGTACTTCTTTCAATTGAATGAAAATTAAGAGTTTTTAGATAATGTTGCCTCAACACAAATTTCACTTTATGATTTGAATCAATGTCAAATTTAAGGTAAACATGGCCATATTAATTAATCACGTAAAAGAATCCATAATTAAACATGTCTTATACTATGCCATAAATTTGAAACTCAAGCAAGTAAGAGAGAAGATGTATTTTTAATTAATAACTGAGGATACAACGATCATTACATTAACTTGAAAAGGCCATCAGACAGGTAACCTTTTCTACGATACAATCCCTTTTGAGTACAAATTTGCACTTTCAAAAACATAGCTAAACCATTCTTTACTCAACAAAGATGCTGGAAACAATGATTCTTGTGAATGTTCTGGCACATGCAAACACATTGTTGAGAGTGAGTTCCTTTCCAGATGTCATTTTTAGCAAATCTTTCCTTGTCCTTTTTCCCAAACCTTTTTAAAAAGGTGAAAAAAAAAAAAAAAGGTTCGAGGGCGAAGCGTTCCTTTTTTGGGCCGCCATTTAAAAAAAGTGTTTACCATTGTCCATTGTAAAAAAAGATGTGAACATCTTTTTTGTCGGCACAGATCGGCGAGTAGCACCAGTGGCCAACCACTATTTTTTAGGGTTTCCGACAAGATTTTGCCTCGGAAACAACTGTAGAAGAAGATTGATATTCATCGTACACCATTGGAAATATTGTCCTACTTCAGTCATGGTGGGCTTTAGTAACCTTCTTACCTGATATTCCTTGCCAATCTTTGGCCTTGATGTCCCTCTTTGTTACAGGAATGTTAGACACATTGCCATTTAGCATTTTTTGCCATCTTTAAAAACAGTTCCTAAAACTTCTCTGGTTTGTTCACCAGATTCAACTGGGCACAGGTCCCCAACTAAGGAGAAGTTGACCATATAGGAAATCACCATACCAGTTACTGGATTCTGTTGAAACATTAGTTTGACCAGTTTCAGTAGCCATAAATTCTAAAGTATAAAATAAAATTATAATTAGAATTTTATACTAACAGAAAATTTAAACCAAAAAAAACCAAGAATTTAAATTCTGTAAAAAATTGAGAAAAATAAAAAGACAACAGAAAAAAAATTTGTAACTTTATTCCAATTTAATTGAAAATAAATAAAAATTTTATGTTAAGACAAATAAACCAAAACTACAGAATTTAAATCTGAAAAATTAAAAGAATACAAGAAAGTAACTTTATTTTTCAATTAAGTGAAAATGAGAAAATAGAGAATTTTATATTATCCAAAATAACTCGCACACAAAAAATTAAATTTCTGTAAACACTTCAATAATTAAAATAAAACTAAAACAGTATTTTTTAATTAATGAACACTCAGAAATAAATTGAAAACAAAAATTAATTTCTGAGAGAAATTTCACCAAATATATATCTGAATTGTTAATCACACCAGTATATTACTACTTAGTTCCAAAGAAAAGATAGGACAGTATTTCATACTAATCTGTCAGAATAGCATATAACCCACTATGTTTTTCCAACCAGAATATGTAGAGTGTTGCAAATCCACAGAGTGAATAATTCTTGTAAAAGAAATGTGAAAGAGAAAGGGAAACAAAACGAAAGAATTTGTAAAGCAGAATAATTCGGATCTGTCTTAAGATTGTTGGAAACGAAATCTTTGTGTAAATATAAAAAATTAGAAACAGAAACCAAAGAATAAATAAAATAACGTACGAATTTATTATCGAACCGAATAAAAGAAAAATAAAGACCAAGTCGAGTGTGTGACACTCTGTCCTGTTAAGATAGATTCACCCCGGCGCGTTCGGTGCTTACGGTTGAGGGCGTCTATTCCCCAGCGATACAATGAGTGCTTCACAAATTTTGTAGAAGCACTTCAAACAAATTTGTGCCGGCGAACTAAACCTGTGTTTTAACTTCTCTGAAATTAATTCTAAAAACTAGAGTATGAAGAATTTAATGCACAAAGTGCAAAATTGAGGACAGCAAAGAGTGAATTTTCAGACTGGATTTTTCATCCACAAGACTGCTGGAAATGCCATTGATTTATAGGCACGAAAACCCTGCCGCCGAACAAGTGCAAACAAGTAGAGAATAGGTGTGATTTGAATTGAACAGATGCTGTTTGAAATTAAACAGATTGCAAATTGAGTTTCAACGATTAACTTAGCTGGTAATTAGCTAGCAGTTATTTGCGCTATCTGAAACTACGCCATAAAACCAAATCTGTTTATGGGACCAATTGAGACTTGTTTGACATGGGACCCAATTGAGGAAAAGAAATTAGGACAAATATTAAGATTCAAATTTGAATTAATTAAGTTTTTCCCGCAATGTAATTGGAAAAATTCAAATTAATTTTGTCTCAAAAAATTAAGTATCTAGAACCGACCCACAGCCCACACCCGCGCCGGACGGCCGGCACGACGCGCGTGGACGGCCTCAGCCGCGACGGCGTGTTGGTGTTTGGGCTAAGGTTTCACTTTGAACATAACTCCTCCCTTCTTACGAAACTTGGGGTGCCCTTGGGTGCGGCCAACCAAGTGTTTGTAGTCTAGAGCTTAGTATACACAAAAAAGCTCTCTAAGGTTTCAATGTGAGACAACCCATTTAAAGAAAAACTCACAGTTAAATCCTTTAAATTTCCATTACACAAACCGAAAACGACGTCATGTTCCCATTCACTCATAAAATGGTTTTGACGAACCGCTTCACCGTGTGACTTGTCTCACGCGGCAAGGAACACGTCCACCTTCTTCGGACCGCGCCCAAAAGTGACGTTCCGGGGCCCACTCAATTGGCTCAAAGTTTGCCAAAATAGCCTTATAAACACCTTTTCCAACAACAACTACATACAATCTAACCCCCATAATGGAGAGGAATTAAACCACTACACCACAAAGGATTCAAACTCATCTCCATAGAGTTGAACCCAATACCTCCACCTACCAAAAAGAGCTACACAATATTAAGCCGAAAACCCCGGTTCTAGATTTGTCTAGTTGAAAATTTTTAGGGTCCATTGGTTGAGTTTTTGAATTACTTTTTCCAAAATTTAAAAACTCAAAACCTATTTAGTGTTAGGTTTTCATAGCATATATTTCAAACTCCTTTCTAAACTCAAGTTTTGAAACGCAAACTTGTTGGTTGAGATTTTTCACGAAGACAAGTTTCAAAAACCCAATTTGACCAAGCCGCACAAAACCCTCAACTCAGCAACTTTTTAATGAAGGTTTTCTCACATTTATATAAACAAAATTTGAAACAAAACATGCATTGTTATTTGGAATATATGTTATTACTTTCCAAATCTTATTGGAAAAACGCTACATTTACTTTCGATAAACAATGTCTTTACTCTTAAATAGTTTATAAAGCTTTGTGCGTTTTCAAGTAAATTTGACAATCGGATTTTGTCTTGGTTTTCAAGTATTAGTCAAATAATTTTTTATGTTTTAGATGGCATATGATTTAAATACTTAAATAGAAACAAATGTGAAGAAATTAAAAATAAATTTTATTAAACATAAAATATTAAAATTGTATTAATTTTTAACGTGGGTGTTTTTTTTTTTTTTGTATATTGTCATTATTCAGTAATTTTATAAAAGTTTTTCATAAATGTGAAACAGTGTTTTAAATGTATGCAGATTGGAGTGGAATAAAAAAATAGGAAAAGAAGTGTTTAAAAATTTTAAAACGTTCATGAAAATATCAGTGGAAACTTTACCGTATAGATTAGATTAGACTAAATCGTACCTAGAAAAAGTACATTTAAATTATGTATATCGAAAGAATTATAGCGATCCGGGTTTACCCTTGTTGTACAGTGATCCGGACACTGTGTCCGTAGATGTTGGCTAGTTGTTTATATCTTAGTTCTGCATCCTCTTTACTTTTATATTATAGTTATAGATGTGTTGGGCAGGTTTGTTTACAGGTTGGTTGTGTTTGGGAGCCTAGTGTTGCTTGCCCAGATTATTTGACTTCGCTCGAGCAAGGAGTTGTCGCTCGAGCGAGAGTGAGTTTGTGTCTGGGTGGATCGAGCCAGAGTGGCTTGCTCGAGCGAGCGATTGGCGTTGGTTCTGGACCTGAGAAGTTGCCATTCTTGGCTCGAGCGAGCTTTTCTTTGGCTCGAGCGGTCTAGTTTGTTCTCTCGCCGACGTAGAGGTTTGTCGCTCGACGCGGGCTTCTGGTTGCCAGACCTGAGGGTTTGAGTGTTGGCTTCGAGCGAGCATTCTTTTCGCCGAGCGCACTTTTGAGTTTTTGGCTCGAGCGAGAGTTCTTGCTCGAGCGAGAGTTTTCTGTGTCTGGGTCGTACGAGCGACAGTCTTCGCTCGGAGCGAGCTGTGTTTTATATTCAGCGGACAATAGCGATTTTAAACACACTTTTTCACTTTCTTTTTGATCAAACCCTAGATCCGACCCTCCTCTCTAAAACTTACACTCTCTCTAAGATTTGATCTCCCCTAGAGTGTGAATTCTAGGCGCTAGGGTCTTGTTAAAAAGATAGAGGGCGTTGAGAGCTTGTTTTACATCTGAAAAAAGTGGGATTTGGAACACGTTGATCTTCGAGTCTTCATCTCCCTTTTTGGCCTCAAAATTTCGAGGTAGGGATATCCTACTCTCTCTATGGATTTGTCTTTAAATTTTTAGTATTCGTTGAGATGTTTGGGGTTGGTTTGGTAGTTTGGTAAAAGTTTGGGGCTTTTGTAGCAATTTACAAAAGTTGGTTTTATTCATTAATAACCTAGATGCATATTTGGCATAGAGAAATGGAATAAATGTTGAAATTGAGGAAAATGGACCTAAGGGTTGAAATGTTAATGTGGATAACGACCTAATTACATGTTATTAATTGGGATAATTAATTGTGAGAAATGAGGAAATGAAATGTTGATGAAATCCATGTGCATTTTACTCTGCTTAGAAATAACTGCTTTGGGCTGATCGGTGGAGGATAGTCGTGAGTTTAGACCGATGCATGATGATTAGGCAAAACGGAAACTAACAATGGAATGTGTCATGGAACTTGAACGTTGATGAATACATTAATTGTATGTATTGAGATTGTATTATAGAACCAATGTTGTATTGTATACGATATGTGTAGAGGAGGAGATGGGGATGACTCGCGGGTTAGGGAGATGGGAGTACGCTCTAAACCGGATAGTGTTGGAGAAGATAGGGATGAACTCCGTAGATACAGCTTTCATATGCTTGTCTAGTAAAGTGAGATAGAGCTCATATGCGTTATCTTTGTGAAGTGTGGATATAGCTTTATATGCTTATCTGTGGAGTATTATGGTTATAACATATCTGTTGTAGAATGTGGATATAGCTTATTATGCTTATCTGTGAATGTGGATATGTTGTTATACATATCTGATGAGAATGTGCGATAGAACTGTAGTATGTCTATCTTGTTGAAAAGGAAATGAAAAGATAACTTGGACTCGTAAGTCGTATGACATAAATATGTGATTTATGTGAATGTATCAGTGTTGGCCATCTATCAAAATTGCTAAGTCTTTTAGTCATTGTTCATGTTGTTAGTATATTTCTACTGGGCTGGGTCACCCTATATGGAATATCATTTTCTAGGTACAGGTAGGCATGCCACCTCCAAGGACATAGCTTTGGGAGGGCTAGAGGCGACAACTTTTGTCGTTTTACTTTTGATGTAGTTACATTAAATTGCAAGCCAAAGGGCTTAATTGTGTATGAGTTAGTACTCCTTTTGTTGTAACCAAGTGTTAGCTTGAAAGCTGTAAGCCCATAGGGCATTTGCTTTTGTGTGTTAAACATGTAATACTTATTGTAATGAAAACTCTGTGATTAAGTTGAATGAATGTGGAACGTTTGGAACGTGCAGGTGATCTCATTTTACTGTGTATTAATAGGTATTAGTTGTTGAGCGTTCAGATATAACATGTTCAGATGAGGGGTTATCAAATAACAAAGCCTGCAAGTATTGCTTATGACTAATGAACAAGAAGAAAGAAGTCATGACTAGACCCAGACAAAAACTTCAAAAACGTATTCTAAAACCAGAAAACCTAAAAATGTTGCTTTGATATAATTTTGTATACAATTGTACTCACACATATAAACTTGGAAAACTAGCTTAACAGTTCGGAATACGAGTATCTCTTGGTATTACTTTGAAATACACGAATATAGTTAGTTTCAACATATTATCAAAGTTAATACAATAGATGGCGATGGCATTGCAAAATCTAAATAACCATGCACCACTCTTAAGGTTCTTTTTTTTTTTTTTTTTTTGCCCTTATTTTATATCTTTTTTTCTTTGCTAAGACTATTATTAAAATCTATATTTTTCTTCTTAGCATTGTAGGTCCGCTAATAGAGTATATACTGAAGAAGCTCTCCTTAAACTTTTTGGGACATCTTGCCACTTAACATGCAGCGTTAAAGATGTCAATTTAAACCTTTTATAAGGAGTTAATTTTATTTTCCACACACCTAATTTTGCTCAGCGTTCACAACACACTAATGAAAATTTTCGATAATATGTGGAAACTTTTGTCGTTAATAAAAACACTCTCAAGTGCACATCCTTAATCTTCTATCTACTCAAACCTTATTCTCTCCTAAAACTACTCACAACCATCCTCTATCACTCAGCGCCACCTCTGTTCATCTGCAGTCTCTCCTCGTACGTTTTTTATCTATCCCGTTTGCAATCACTTGTCTTCCATGAACCATACACTCCCACAAAGTCTCTCACTTAGAATCACCTGCTTTATCTGACGGTCGAGCAGAACCTAAGAATAGAGGTGAGATGAGCCTAGATAGCGTTGGCAATGTGTGCATGGCAGGGTCAGATCAAAGTTATACTCGGCCAACGATGAGGTATGAACGAGATAAGTGGGAATGAAATGGAAAAATAAATAAATAAAAAATAGATTTGTGTTGATGTATTTTTAGAATTGTTTCAAAAATAAATAATTTAAAAAAAGAAACTTCTATTTTCAATATGGTTTTCTCCTTTTTAGGAGCCAAAAAAATTAAAAATTAAAAATATTTTTCTTGGTATTTATTTTTGTCAAATTAATCTTTATATTTTCCTTTCCCAAAAAAATTGATTCAAAAATTGAAACCAAACTCATAGTCTTAGGGTTGTATAAAGAGTTGAGAAATGAGGGTAATATTAAGAATATAATTCGCACATGTGTATTGAGAATTTTATAATTTTTGATAATGTTGTGTATTGAGAGTGTTTATTAGAGTGGTGTTATATTGAGAAGAATTTAGTGTGTGAAAATAGAATTCACTCTTCTATATACTAGTAAGCTATAGAGTAAACTTTCATTTTGCAGTTAGTTTGTCTTTCATCTTTCCATTGATACATCTGCATTTCTGATAACGCCCAACGATTGATCTTCTCCTGCGAACTAAGAGTCAATAGGCAGAGTGCTAACCATGAAACGAAAGTACATATTCAGCAAACTTAGAAACCAACGACTAGGTGGAGTATTTTTCAATATGTGTGGGATAGTGCAGTGGGTTAATTTTAGAAATTAAAAGGGGTGGCAGGTTATATTTCCGAAGAGAACAGCAGGGGTGTATAGTGTAATTTACCCTGACATTATCTCAATATACAGAATACTGCAAAAACCCCTTTCACATGGACGCTTTGGTATGTCACAAAGACTATATGTTTTGTTTCAGTTTTTTTAAATTTAATTTTTTAAAGAATTAAATTTTTATTGTTTCTTTTTAGTAAACTCATGTTGTATTTTATTAATTTACTTTTTTAAGTTATTTTCTACTCTTTTTTAGTACTTGACCATTAGCTCTCTACAAAGTAAAAGTGATTTTTGTAACAAATCTATAAAAAAAATTAAATAAATACACAAAAAATACGAAAAATGTATTAATTTAGGTTTTTTTTTGTATTTTTTATATTTAGTGGAATTTTTTCACAAATATTTAATACTTTTTAAGTATATTTATGTTAGCGTGTGTTAAAATTAAAAAATTTATAAAATATTAAAAAATTCCATTAAAACAAAAAATAAAAATAAAAAAGTAAAATTTTTGTGGAAAAATTATTTTTTTTGAAAACCAAAACAAATTCACTGTATTTGATTTAGGTTTCTTGAATTAAATTTTTTTAAAAATGAGTTTTTTATTTTTATGTTTTTTGATTTTTTAGTGAATATTTTAAAATTTTAAACATTTTTATACTTTTTTAGTGCACCTTATCTTAGATGTGTCTAAAAAGTAAAAAACTTGTGAAAAAATATTTTAAAAAAATTAAGAAATACATAAAAATACAAAAAATGTACTAAATTCTTGTTCTCTTGGTATTTAGTGAATTTTTAAAAGATTTTCTTTTATTCCATTTTTTTTACTTTTTAGGTGTATTTATAGTGTGTGTGTTAAAAAGTAAAAACAATTGCATAAAATGATTGTAAAAAATTCTTAATTAAAAAATCAAATAGAATGTAGATTTTTTAAAAAACTATTTTTAAAGAAAATAGGGAACCAAGCAAAGTGATCACGTCTCATCAGGTAGCGTGGGCCAAACAGATCAGACGCCGCCCTAAGGCAGGTAAGGCTTGTGCCTTAGCGCCCGATATTTTGGCTGAAAAAAAGGGCCACAAATTGTAAAAAATTGTTATAGGTTCACTTCTTTTTTTTTTTTTTTTTTTTTTTTTAAATCAATTTAGAAGGGCTCCAAAATGTTTTATTGGGCCCATGTATGGTTTAGTCCATATTTACTTTTAAATGTGTTTTGGCCCACATATGCATTAATGGAAAATATATAATAAATAAATAAAAAAACCAATAGGGCCCTCCTAAATTTGGTAACTATAACATAGTATATATAGGCCCCTAAATTGGCCCAAAAAATAGACTCTAAATTGGTAAAATATTATAGGCTCATGTTTTTTTTTTGTTTGGTTTTACGGATCATTTAGAGGGCTCCAAAATATTTTTTTGGGTCCATGCCGTATGATTTATCCTTTTATTTTAAGTGTAGTTTGGTTCATATTTATTAAAATGAAAATATTATTAAAAAATGAGAAGTATTTGCGGCTCAAGAAAAATAATACATAC